>CM053791.1:535132071-535347071 GCA_028749045.1 Cupressus sempervirens
AAAAGGAGTCAAAGAACATAAGTTATATGTGATTATTAGCCTTAAAAGAGACATTTGTTTTGGTGTTGTGACTGACATCTCCTAGCCTGGAAAAATCCACCTTCTCCCTAGTCTTGATTTGATAAGGACCCTATTGTGCAAACTTGGGATGGAAGTAATTGGTTGAATGTGTCTATGTGTTAAATCTGATTGTCACCTAGTCAGTTTTGGTTCTCCATAGTTGTCTTGATGTAATGTGCAGATTACTTAATTGATACCCTAATTGGGAGCAAAACTAGATTCAGAGTTTTGGTATTCTCGAGTCAAATGTTATGGAGACTTCTCCATAAGATAATGATCCTGATGTAAAATTCATCGTTAACTTTATATTTGTAAGGACAACAATATCGGGTTTTCTTTCCTAATTGAGTCCTTAAATCAGGTTATTCAATCAAATATATATGAAGTGGCTAGCCCACATATGTAGGAAAAAAAAGAGCAATTCCTTTCTTATGGCATTCTTTATAATATGTTTCATATGCTTATGATCAATTGTGATTAGATACAATGATGTTACATTAAGTCATGTAATTTGAATATAATTAAGTGTTAGAGAAAATTGATTTATATGGATGTTACTACATTTTGATTTGATTAGTAACTATATAAAAAAAATACTCCTACTCAAATACATAATATAACATCAAAAAAATCTATGTGTTTAATTCATCCATGAAAATAACAAACAAAAGAAGTATCCCCCCTTATGCCATGTAAACAAAATTGTATGTGAAAACTCAACACTTGGTTAGAAAAGATCCTCAAAATTTTATCATTTTTTGAGCAAAACTGGTGCAAGGAGTAACAAAATAACTAGGGCCTAGGGCACATCCAGCTATCCAAACCACCCTGCAAGAGTAAACATAGCGGAAACACAACAAAATAATAGCACCAAGGAGGGAGAGAACAAGATATCTATATTGATTCATCAAGTAATCAACATACATGCCCAACTGTAAGGCTTTTTGGGTTATCGCCAAATACAAATTACAACTTTCAGATTCACACTTTAAGACATATAGCTTCCTATTTGCAATCCCCTAAATTCACCTCCTCTCCAAAATCCACCTAAAACTCAATCCTAGACCTCCTTAAATACTTGTGTGGCTACAGGTCGGCCTATCACAACATTCAACCTTACATTAAATCCATGCATATCCACAAGTCATGTCACATCAAATATTAACTACCTATGCTGAAATTAAATGCAAGAAAAGTCGGCCCAAAGTGGAACTAGACACAAATAATTCGGCAAATGAAGACTCCATGAAACACTAGCACTTGCTATCCACACAAGCTTGGCATCCTCCAATGCTCAACAAGCACAAAGGACTCAGCAACCAAAGGATCACTCAGCACCCAAAGGATCACTCCACAACCAAAGGTAGTATCACTCTGCAACCAAAGGAATCACTCGACAGCAATTGGCAGAACAAACAAAAGTGTAGGATTACAAAGAAACCCATGATGCTCCTGCATCAGACAACCAAGGTTGGAGAAATGATTCTCCTGAATCATGCAAGTGTCAAAACCTGAGCTAAATCCAACTCACATTGAGAAATCCATGTAGCATCTTCAATTGATCTATTCTTCCACTTCACCAAATACTAATATTAATCTATTCCTATTGTGCTCTTACCAACTCTTTGATCTAATATCTATTCAACTTCTTCAATCTACTTCTTAGGATAATCATCTGATACAATAACCTCATCATCTGACTCATGATACTTATATAAATCAACAAAATTGAATATAGGAGATATATCTATGTCATCAGGTAACTCAATTTCATAAGCATTACCACTGTCAAACTTCTTCAAGATTTTACAAGGTCCAAACTTGATTTTTAGTTTATTGTATGTTCCAAAATCTTCCTTTCTTCAAATGAACCATCACCTCATCACCAACTTCAACAACATGATGTCTTCTAGACTTATCAGCATTCTCCTTATACTTTTGATTACTTTGTTCCAGTCTCAACTTCATTTTCTTATGAAAAGACTCCATAAAATCAATAAATGCTTCTCCTGCAGCACTTCTCTTTTCTTCATCAACAACATCCCTCAAATCTAATACTCCTCTAGATTGCATTCCCTATACTCCTATTCATAGAATTATTATATACAAATTCAGCTTCTACCAATAACAATTCCCAATTACTTGGCTTATTCCCAACTAAACATCTCAGCAAATTTCCCAAGCTTCTATTCAGAACCTTTGTTTGTCCATCTGTTTGTGGATGGAATGTAGAACTAAACTTCAACTCAATACCCATCTTCTTCCACAAATTTTTCCAAAAATAACCAACAAACTTATTATCTCTGTCAGAAATAATACTTCTTAGTTATCCATGCAATCTCACAATATCTTTAAAAAAAAGTTTAGCAACATGCTTGGCATCTGATTTCTTCTTACATGGTATGAAATGAGCCATTTCAAAAAAATTATACACCATAACAAATATAGAATCATACCCCTTCACTGTTACAGGCAATCCAAGAACAAAATCCATACTGATGTCACTCCAAGGTTTCTCAAGAATAGTAATAGGTGTATACAAACCAGTATTCTAACTTGCTCTTTTTGCAACTTGACAAACTCCACAGCTTTTCACAAATTTCTGAACATCTTTATACATTTGTGGTCAATAATACTTCTTCTTCAGCAAACTCAATGTTTTATCAACTCTAAAATGTCCAACCAATCCACTACTGTGCTTTTCCTTAATCAAATTATCTCTCATAGAACTTCTAGGAATACACAATTGAATACCTTTAAACAACATACCTTCTTGAATGAAATATTCCTCATACTCACTTATGTGATCTGTTAGATTTGGTGTTATGCACTCTCTCCATGACTCAGAAAAATCAGGGTTAGTATCATACAACTCTTTCATTCTATCAAAACCAAGAACTTCTACCTTCATCTCAATCAATAAAGAACGTCTTCGGCTCAATGCATCAACAACTCTATAAGTAACTTTACTCTTATGCTTAATGATAAATGTGAAACTCTACAAGTATTCAACCCACTTCATATGTCTCTGATTTAATTTATGTTGACTTCTCAAGTACTATAAAGCTTTATAATCAATATACAACACAAACTCCTTAGGAATTAAATAATGTCTCCACTTCTTCAAGGTTTGAACAATAGCTTAAAAGTCTTGATCATACACAAAATACTTCCTTTTAGCATCATTCGAATTCTCAGTAAGGAAAGCAATAGGTTTTCCTTCTTGGCTCAATACAACTCCTATTGTAGAACCACTAGCATTACATTCAACTTGAAATACCTTATTGAAATCAAGTAAAGCCAATACAGGCAACTCAACAACCTTTTGTTTCAAAGTCTCAAAATTATTATTAACTCAATGTGATGAATTCTTTTTTATCTCCCCTCATTGTCTCAATCATGACATTACAAACAGAACTGAAATTCTTTATAAACTTCCTGTAAAAACTAGCCAAACCATGAAATGATTTTACTTCACCCACATTCTTAGGCGTAGGCCATTCTAAAATTTTTTTAACCATCTCAAGATCCATCTTCAAACCATCAGCTGAAATCAAAAATTCCAAATACACAATCTCTTCTTGCATAAAAGGACACTTCTTTAAATTAATCATCAACTTCTCTTCTTTCAATCTCTGCAATACTTGTCTAAAATGCTCAAGATGTTCTTCTTTAGTCTTATTGAATATATGAATATCATCCAAAAACAATCACAAACTTACCCAAGAATCTTTTCAGAACTTCATTCATTAACCTCATGAAAGTACTAGGTGCATTAGTCAAACCAAAAGGCATTACCAACTATTCATACAAACTATCTTTTGTCTTAAAAGCAGTCTTTCATTCATCACCTACTCTGATTCTGATTTGATAATAGCCACTTTTTAATTCAATGTTGGTAAAATAATTTTCTCCACTCAAACAATCCATTATGTCATCCATCCTCGACATAGGAAACATATATTTCACTATGATCTTGCTAATAGCTCTAGAATCAGTACACATTCTCCATTCTCCATTCTTCTTAGGTACTAATACAGCAGGTATAGCACATGGACTCAAACTTTCTTTGATCAAACCTTTCTGCAACAATTCATGCATTTGTATATTAAGTTCTTCATTCTCTATAGGTGCCAATCTATATAGTGCTTTGTTCAATAAACTAGTTGTAGGAATCAGATCTATACAATGACTTATACTTCTCATTGGAGGTAAACCATTACGAATATCCTCAGCAACAATTTCTTTATACTCATTCAACAATTCTGCAATTTCTTCTGGTACTTGGTTTCCATTAGCTTCTACTATCACTCAGCCCTTACTAGCAAAACTCAGTCCTCTAGGAATTATAGCAAAACAAACTTGGTTCCTTTTTCATTTCCTTTTCAAATTATTTCCCATTGATCATGCAAATTTTCATAGTATTATAATTAACCTCCTCTGGACTTTCAATCAAAGGCAACAATATTTGTTTCTTCCCATTCACCCAAAGAGTATATCGATTCAATCTTCCATCATGTATAGCATATCTATCATATTGCCAAAGTCTACCCAACAAAATATGACAACAATCCATAGGCATGATATCGCACAAAACTTCATCAAAGTAATGTCTAATCTTAAACTTCACAAGGCATTGCTCACTTACCAATATCTTATGCTTCTCTTTGATCCATGAAACATGATAGGGTTTAGGATGCTTCAACCTCTGCAACTAAAACTTTGTAACCAACTCTTCTAATGCCAAATTTGTAGAACTTCCACTATCAATGATCACTTTGCAACATTTTCCAGCCATCTTACATCTTGTCTTGAAAAGACTTCTCCTTAAAACAGGTTCTTCATCACTTCCCTTACTACATAGGGTTCTTCTCACCATTAGATTTTCACCAACCTCAGGTCCACTTAGTGAACCCTCATCATCTCCTTGAATTACAACATTTATATTACCTTGCCCACTTTTAAAAGATTTATGTCCCTCTTTACCACATCTGAAACAATTACCATGAAAACCACCTCTAGAATAAGAATTACCTTTTCCTCAATAAGAACTACCACCTTTCCACTCAATCTTTCTTTTTTCATCATTCTTCCATTTAGATTTGCCTTTATTTTGCACAAAATTGTCAGATCTACCACCTTCTCAATAGAATCTACCTCTGCCTCTCTAGAATCTACCACATCTACCTCTTTGTCTTCCCCACACTTGTCACGTCAATTCTTAGTAGATTGAGTGCATCATGCTTGGAGGAAGGTGTTTGTCAAATAAGGGGGGGTGGGGGGACATAATAAATATGATAGGAATGTCTTCAAAAGAATTACCAAAAAGGGGAGCATTTACTAAACTTGACTTCCCTCCACATCTCCAACTCATCCAACATACTCCCTTGGCCAGCTGCTTAGGACAACACACTTCCTTTGGAGATTGCACGTGTGAGGTGGAAGGAGAGATGACAAGTGGGTATAGGTAGTTGGGGGAGGGTGGAGAATGTTTGAAGAAGGCCCACATCATATCCCATGTGAATATGTACGAAGACTTGGGAATGTTGAAGCTTTAAAAAAAAAAACCTTCTTATTCCATTCCAAACCTCCAATTGCCATCGCTGCACTTTCTCCCTTGGGCAGTGTGGAATTTTTCTTGGGATCACATGCCCACATGGGAGATTTCTTAGGAAGCCACCATGCCCTTGGAAAGAGGGGAGGATAGGTGGGTGGGCTTAGTAAGGGTTAGTTAGGAGTTAGTAGGTAGTGTGTGTGTGTGTGTGTGTTAGTATGTGTAGGGTTTGGATAGGTTAGTAAAGTTAATAAAGTTAAGTTAGGATTTTAATTAGTTAGATGCTAAGAGGTAAGAATTAGATAGAATTAGGATATGTATTTTAATTAGTTTTAGATTTGATTTATTTTATTATGGTAGTTACATTTAGCATTGAATAAGTGTATTTTTGTTATGTTTCTTTTTAAAAGGAGATTAAGAGATAGTTAGTTTAGGATAGTAATAATGTGATTAAGAAAAAAGTGATGGCATTTTAGATTAGTTTAAAGCATTTAGATGTTTTCCTTTGTTAATTGTATTTTATTAAATAAATGGTATTATTTAAAAAAAGGAATCGATGGATTGTTTCATTTTAACATATTTAATTGTTTAAAAGGGGAAGTGAAATGAATTGCTAGATGAGGGTAAGTTAGAGGTTGTAAGTTGTGTTTATGATTAAGGTTAAATAAGTTAATGACCTTGGGGACTTAATTTCTATAATTTATAGATTTGATGAAGTTTAACATGTAATTAAGACCAATGAATATATTAACGTTGAATTAACCTATGAAAAAAATGTCTTGATTAATTTTGATAGTCAATATTTAATGATTGTAATTAGTTTAAAGGTTCAACTAGATAATGGTAACAAGTACTAAGGTTTTTTTTGCAAACATTCTGAAATGTTGTAACCCCTTTCAACTAAGAGATTTAACTAACACACAAAATGAAACATGGAACCCTAGAAAACCTAATGTGTCTTGTGTGTGTCTTTTGTCAAACATGTATTCACATAGTGGTTTAACTAACTTTTAAAAATTTTTAAAAAAAATCAATGTGTTTTGCCTCAATATTTTGGGCATGATAGATTCTCCTTTGATAGATGTGGAATAGCCTAAACCAACAATGTCATTGTTTAACCTTGGTGACTTCATCAGCTTTTCAAAATACTCGATGGCTTCACTAAGCTTATTGAGCTTTTCTTTTTCAGTCTTCAATTTGGTTCTACAGTAGGGCATTTTGTGTTTCCAAAGTTGTAATCTCAATGTCTTTCCTTTTCAGTTCTTGATTTGCAATCATTAGTTGATTCATTGTATCCAATTGCATGTTTGCAAGCTTTTGCACATCTGATGTCTTCTCTTCAAATATGTTAGCTGGTAGTATTTTGTCTTCTTCAATCATGGCTCTATCTTCTTTAGCTTTCTTCCTCAATTCAGTTGTCTCACGCAACAATACTTATTGAACTTCTTGTTCCCATTTTAGATTCCTGATTTCTTCATTTAGGGCAACATTCTTTTCCATCAGCTCAGCAATTGTTGCATCAAACTCTTTTGAGTTTCCATCTTCAAATAATCTAGTAGTGTATACTTCTTGATATTGAGCGTCATCTTGTTGAATAGCTATATCTTTCCTTCTCTTCAATGAATGTTGCACTTCATCTCTTTCCTCCTTGAGTTGATGTAGGGCAAGTTGTATTTCAATCTTCTGCTTCTCAATGGTCTTTCCCAACTTGTAGACTTTCATCTTCAAGATCTTACCTCCAAAGTTGTAAAGCTTTCCTTTCTAGAGAACAAAACTCTGATACCAATTGTTGGAAATAACAATGGGAAAGTAAGTTCTAAGAGGAGGGGTGAATCAACACTTAAAATGTTTGTCTCTAAAACATATCACCAACATCCATCTCATAACTTAACATATAAACTGAAATAACTTAACATGCATCACATCTATAGCATAAAGTAAATAACACATAACACAATAAATTGGTTGCCTAGAAACCCTCAAATAAGAAAGTAAAACTGGGGTGGGGATAACACCCACAAATCTTCACTACTACAATTGTAAAGTAAGTCCAATTATGGCTAAAAAATGTTGGTCAAAAGCTATGATAGACCCTGTGAGGGGTCTGCCCTATTAAAGGCTTACAAGACTATTAGGTCTGTCCTTGCTAAAGGATTCCAAACTCACAATTATCTAAGCACTCGATTAAGAGATTTAGAACAACCTGTTAGGAGTACTCAGCTAAGAGCTTTACTCTACATCACCTATTAGAATGATTCAATACTTGATATTTGGTTAGCACATTTCTAATTGATGTTAGATCCTCCTCTTTATTGATTGTTTCTTGGTCCTTTTGATTAGAGTTATCCTTTACAATCCTCGCACTAGTTGTCTATATTCCTCTAGACTAATTATGATTTGCATAACTTTGTCATAGCCATCATAGCCACCATGAATGCTCTCTAAACTCTTAGCATTCATCTCCCTGTGCATCCTTAAACTCTCTATGAGTTTTCTCCTTAAATAGGCAATGGTGGAGATGGACTAGGTCAAAATCAATAGTTTTGGTTGATCCTTATTGCTGCCTTAACCTTCCCTTAATCTGATTCGTTACATGTATTGCATAGGGATTCATAATATGACTCCATACTTATCTCTTATTATCATAAATTCATGATTATGTCAGCCAAAAATGGTTTACATAGGAGTTTGTATCATAACAAAACTATGCCAAAAATTGTTCACTCGACATCCCAAGGCTTTGATGCTCGACCTTCATTGTGCTCTGAATGATGTAACATGGCTTCTATAGAACTCAACACTAACTATTACTCAGCACCTAAATCACTTGGCATGTATAGACTGCTCAACACTTGTGTGACCCAACACATTCTATTTGCTCACTGACTAGTCATATTACTTAGCATGTGCTCTGCACTCGGCTTGCACTGTAATTCTGCTAGATAATGAGTGTTTTGTCACTACCTTGTCAAAACCAAAATGAGATCAACATATACAACACAAAATAAATGATATCAAAGTATCAGAGGATAACTAAATGGAAGTAATATGAATGAGGAAATACAATATACATAGAGTACAAGAACATAGTCAGGGATTTTAGTTTTTGTCATCAATGCCAAACGGGGAGATTGTTGGCATTTACATTTTATAACTACAATGATGAACTTATGTCATTGATGTCAAATATCTAAGGAGAAATTGTTCACCTGATAATTCTACTTGCTATTACTATCAATAAGGATGACTTACTATCAGAGTATATGTATAATTATCAAAAATCCTAACTATTAGAGAAAATTATGAACAATGTAATAGGAAGCTAATCAGAGAAGTTTTGTTTGAAAGCTGACAACAAGATGAAGAAATAGATTAACCCTAAGATATATGATCAAAATTGTGTAAAGGGTTAGCAAGAAAAATGAGATAACAAAAAGGAATTGAGATACAAAGGAATGAAAGACAAGGAGATGACAAACAAAGAGAACAACGAAGAGATCATCACAAATCAAGAGCAAAGCCACTAAGGGATCTAACAAGGTTAAGATGGAAGCAAGAAACGGGTCAAGGTATCTTGTAAAAGTAATTAATCATTTTTCTACTAGATTTGTAAAGTCTTTTACAGGATTAATAAGTTCATGAATAAACTTTTGCTAAATCCTTTAATAAGATGAATACCTAGACAGGTAGGATAAAATCTCTTAGTAGAGTAATCTTAACACACTAATGACACAATTAACATAGTATCAATCACTCCTCACATGGTGAGCTTCTTAGAAGGAAGTTTTATTGTAAGCCTAATCACTAACCTTTTCAACTATAGTGAAAAAGTAGTGGGTAACATCCCCACCACAGCTTTCCCCTCTGACCAAGGGTTTTTTGCGATATCAAAATTCAAGTGTTATATGTGTAATGATTTCTTATATGTTATTATTTACTTTTATGCATATAAGTTGTTAAGTTATGAATTGTGCTATCGGTTACATATAAGGATTATTGAAATAAAGATAATACAGACTATCAATTAAAGTGATGAAAGAATGTTGAAGTTTCTTAAGTACTAATTCACCCCAATACTTAACCTTTCCAACTTATAATTAACATATGTTTCTTGTAAAGGATCAAAGGTATATCAAATGGATGTAAATTTTGTATTTCTAAATGAAACATTGGAAGAAGAAGTATACATTGAACAACTAGATAAGATAAGATAAGATAATGATATTAATGTCCAACAAAAGACCACAAAAAGGTCTATGGGACTAAAGGATTACAACAAGAAAGTTGACAACAACAGGAGCACTAAACGGTGTCCGAAAGCAAAGCACAAAACAAACAAAGAAGAACAAAAGGAACTAAGAGAGGCCAAGACAAAGACTAAGAGTCCTTTCAAGGTAGAAAGAAATTGCCACAAAAGGATACACCTACCGATGGATAGAAGCTATGCTCTGTCTCTATAAAGTTGTAGATGAGTACCGTTGATGCAAGAGGTCAGTACAAGGTCTAACAGACCTTGAGTGCCCAGAAGAACTAGTAGAACTAGACAACCTTTTCACACCACGCAAAAAGGGTGTGAAAAAGGCAGTAATGAGCTAAGTAAATGTATGTTGGTGAGGAAGTAGTGACTGTAACTTACTATCATGGAGTATAGCGGCCTTTTGAAGATAAAGAGTAAGGCACCGCTGGAAATAGTAACTGAAAAAACCAAAAAGAGAGAAACAATCCCGAAACAAGCAGAAAAACCTCCCTCTAATCTCATAGTAGATGGGACACTAGAAAATAAAGTGATTCTCTACCTCAATCTCATCTAAAGTACACAACTTATAGATTTGTTCCCCGCTATCCAAATGATGGTCAATCTAAGCCCGAAGATGGTTAGAACCAACTCTGAAGGACCCCAGAGAGATACGTAGGGCATGAGACCACTGCCAAGAGAGGTAGCTAGGACAAACAATAATCCCATCAGATATCTCCAAAAAGTGCTCCACATAGAAGGACATCCTTGGGCGCAGCCCATCAGATGCGTTAATCCAGGTAGTGGTAATGTACTATCTATAAATGTCTAGTCTAAAGGATTTGTTAACAAAGATAAGAACATGGTATGTGAGCTACACAAGGCACTATATAGTTTGAAATGGGAACCCCAAGCATGGTACTAAAGACTCCACTTATATCTAATGCGAATATGTTTCATTAGAACTAGTGAACGCAATAACTTGTACTTGAAAAGAGAGTTTGAAGATAAGGTATTACTAGGTTGAAATCTTTGTTGATGATATCATATTTGGAGTAAATGAACTGATGTGTAGATCATTTGTTGATGAAATGAGGAAGGAATTTCAAATGTCAAAGATTGGGGAAATCAAATTCTTCATTGGCTTACAAGTTCAATAGACCAAGGATGGGATATATATAACACAATCAAAGTAAATTAAGGATATCCTGAAATTTTTTAGGATGGAAAACTCAAGACTAGTTGATACACCAATGATAACTAGATGGAAATTATCAAAGGTGGGTGACTCTACCGAGGGAAATAAGACCTTGTATAGATCGATGATTGGTAAGCTACAATGTGTGTACATAGCAGACTTGATATTGCTCATGTTGTTGGTATTGCACTGAGGATTATGGCTTATGGTACAAAAATAATGGAGATTTTGAATTGAAATTTTATAGTAATGCTAATTGGGCAAGAAATGTGGATGATAGAAAAAGCACAAGTGCGGGAGATTTCTTCGTAAGAGAAAGTTCCGTGACTTGGATAAGAAAAAAGAAAAGTTTCATTTCACAATCTATTGTTGAGTATGAATATCTCACTACTAAAATCAATTGTTCAAATATTTTGTGAATCAAAAAATTACTTGAAGGGATACAAGAGGAAGTAAGTGGTCATGTAAAAATCTATTGTGATAATACTAGTACTATAAATATTTCAAAGAACCCTATAATGCATTCAAAGACAAAGCATATATCAATCAAGTATCACTATTTGAGAGAGAAAGTTAAGGAGAAACAAGTAAAGTTGGAATATGTGAAGTCAAAAGAGAAGATTGTTGATATCTTCACAAAGCCACTACCTAAGGATACTTTTGAGTACCTAAGATGTAAAATAGGGGTTATTGCCCTATCTGATGTTCATTAGAGGAAGATGCATGTTGCATCAGTTCATGCTTTATCAAAATATATATCTATGAGTTGATGCTAGTGTTCACTCTTTAGAACCAGCTTAAAGTTGTGAAGAAGGTGAAAGATGTGAGGAAATAGAAATAATTAGTACAAAAAAGGATTTGGTATAACTCTATAGCAATTAGTTTAAACTTTGGAGATACCTTTGCCATTGTTGTCAAACGGGGAGAGAATGACAAATGAGAAAGAATGAAGAAAATGAGATGAGAAGAGAATACAATTAAGAGGGAGAGAACAAAAAAAAAGCAAAATGAAGGACAAAGAAATATGTATGAGAATATAGAATGAAGAAGACAAAGGAAGAAGAAGAAGAAGAATCAAAGGGAGAGAATAAATAGTAAAGAAGATGTACTACCAAGGAATAATATAGTTGATGAAGTTTATTTATGTTGATATTGGATGGTATATTTCAAATGTGTTTCTGTCAATTCCAAAGGGAAAGATTATTACTACAATTGATATTGATATCCAAAATGATGTTGATGATGAACAAGGTTAGCAAACTAAGAGCTAGAAGAAATGTAGGAGAAAAGGATCAGTTGTTATTTTTGTCATTGATGTCAAGACTATTAGCTTACTGATTTATGTAAGTTTCCAAGTCGTCTTAAGGATGTGGTGTTGAGAAAGGAAGGAAAATAAATAAATAAATCCTACATATTATATTTTGTGTTTCTATGGACAAACTTGGGAGCAAGAGTTGTCTAGTGGTTCCCAATCCATACAAGGCCTTGGTTCCTAATCCCGCTTTTGTCTCATAGCTCTAGAACTCCTTGGAACCCTTGGCCCCCAAAAAAATTGACCTTTGGAACTTGCTCACTTGATCCTTATCCTAGGTTCTTTTTCCCTATTTTTGTTTCTCCCTACCCATAATGTCCTATTGTAACAAGCTATGTTTTTCTATTTCTAACTAAACCAATCGTGGATCCATAAGTATCCCCACACAATCTCAACCGAGAAAGGCCTTCCTTACCTGAGATTAGGCATGAGACACTCATGTCTTGCCACAGAGAAGCCTCATGTTAAGAGTGTTGGCCATGCAACTAGCTAGGCTATGGAGCCCAACTACTAGCAATCTTGACCTCTAGTGATCATAGCAACAAGCATGCCACTAAACCTACCCTGGCTAGGGATTTAAATGGACACTGTGACTTGACATAAGGAATAGTACCATTTTATCAGCATGAGTTAATTTACTCTATACTTATTTGTTTAAATTCATTAACTACATATTTTGTTTCTAATTTCTTCTCTTATATTGCAGGTATATCTGATTGATTATTTGTCATCAACCCACACTCTTCATCTCAACCTAGTTGGTCAGCCTTGATGAAGCCTAGTGTCTACCAATAACTCTGATCAAACTTCCTACCCAACTTGGGCTTATAACAAATAATTATAAAAAAGGCTCATGGTAATTTGCATAATAGTTTCTTCTATGTTTGAGTGTGCCTTCTCTTATCTCAAAGGCATATAGATGATTCCCCTATAAGCATTGGACAAAGTTGGAGTCCTTCCAATATATTTTATATTCAAAGTAATTATAATAGTAACAAAAGATAAATTCAAACTCTCCTTGCATGGCTTTAATCAATTTTTCTTATTACATCAAGACCTTCAATTTGGCCTAATCCATCTAGCTCTATCCTACTTTAAGGGAATGCACGACCTGGTTGGAAATACAAAGGTATTATCACTCTCACCACGTTAAAAATCTAGGATGCCTTGTACGTCTCCTTGTCTATAAAATACCAAACCTTTTACAATTATAGGTAAGCAGAATAAGTCACCAATATGTGGTAATCATAAATGAACAATAGACTCACTATAGATGCAACTTGCATGTGAAATCTATGGCAAAGAATCACTGATATGAAAGTGGAGAAATATGTATGAAACTAGTAGCTATGAATCAAGAGTATTAAGAACGTAATATGTAGATGACCAAAGAAAATCACAAATTGAGTGTATTCATTGGTATGGAGTGTGATCGCTAGAAGAGTGCAGTTGCATATAATGAGTTAGCTTGTTGTTTCATATCCATGCTTGGTTACAAGCAAGATAAACAAAGCTATCCACGAAATTAGTTACACTATTGGCCCACATTCAATAATCGCATTTAAAAAGCCACTAGAGATAAATGGCAGATGCAACATTAATAATATCGACAACTTGCAAATAAAATATAAATTCTCAATGGAGTAGGTAAAATA
Organism: Cupressus sempervirens; assembly: GCA_028749045.1. Taxonomy (NCBI): domain Eukaryota; kingdom Viridiplantae; phylum Streptophyta; class Pinopsida; order Cupressales; family Cupressaceae; genus Cupressus; species Cupressus sempervirens. The sequence continues at coordinate 535,146,085 of CM053791.1, forward strand.
TACACTACTACGTTTGGGCTCCAATTGCAATGGCCACCGTTGGACAAGCGATAGTACAAGGAGTTGGCTCTTGTTGGACAAGCGTCAGACTTTTGTTGTCGCAAATTGGAATGGAAACCACTCTCGTCGTAATTTGAAAGAAAGGAAGGGCAAGAGCCCATTTTCAGTATGTCATCTCTAGTGCGACGACTGTGTTGTAGGGATGATGACAACCCATTTGTGAAGTCGTTGCAATTGAGATAGTAGGCAACGACAATATTGTTGGAGCAATGGCTATAGGTATTGGACATGTCATCACAATTGTGACGGCTTGAGGAATTATGAAGAAGAAAATTTGTGTGAATTATGTGAGCCAGTTCCTCATGATTCTGCTCTTGTAAGCTCTTTGGGGGGGATTAGATCCATTACTATCAATACATATACAATGTGACCTTATTATTGATCTCTCAAACTAACGTACATTACTATTTATAAAATATTTACAGATACTTAAACAAATTACACTTAAAAGCCATCAAAATTAAAATAAAAAGCATAACAAATTACACTTAAACCCCATCGCCTACATTTTTGCTTAGTATCACGAATTTTTTTTGTAATTAATTTCATCAAAGACCAAATTGTTTACAATTTATAACTATTTGCATATAATTTTTCATTTACTTATAATTCGTTCAGAAACTTTTAAATATCCACCCAAGACAAGATTGTGTTGCATGTGCTTCTATTTTCTTGCTTTGATTTCTTTTGATGTGTCAAGCAACCTATGTAATGTTTGAAATATGTTAGATCACTAATGTGACAACCAAGCTTACTCTTCCCCCCAAGCTTCCTCTCAAGGTCTCCTTAGGTTATCCACTTGACCAATTAGGGTTTCTACACACATTATGCTTCTTAGGATTCTAGCCAACCAATCCTAACCATTCAGTTGGTGCACATCAACTAGGTAGAACACATTCTTGCTTACTACTCTCCATCACCATAGGTAACCCCAAGCATGTAAAGGACATGTTAGGACCCCTAGGAGTGTCGTAGGTCTCTTTCCAAAAATCCAAACCCAAACCAATGTCACAACCCTAATCGAGTTGCAACCCACAAGTAAAATTGCACTCAAATACTTGGAAAAAGGCCAAAAGCGTTAGCACTCCAAATGGAGAAAAACCAAAATATCTTGAAAAATTCCTTAACACTAGTCAAAACAAACATCAATTCTAGATACCCTTTTTAAAGTTCTTACAAATTTTGGAGTTCTTAGGTCCTCAAATTGTTTGTACTGTATGGGCACAATTTTAACCTTATATTCAAGGTTTTAAGGATTTGAGTGTTGTTTGATGCAAAAACCTGATTTCTAAACCTTAGGGCCTCCTCCAAAACTCCACCCTTGGATTTGGGTTACATTGCTCCTTCCTCCAACACATACCTTACTTAGGTTGAAGTATTTGTAAGTTCAACCACATCTATTTGCTTTGCAATAGCCAATGATCCCTAACCAAGTAACTAGGTCTTGCCTAGGGCATGACCATAAAACTCAATGTTGTGTTTTTCATGGGCCCTCCATTACTGTACATGGAGCACATGGAGTCTAGTTCCAAATCCTAATAAAAATGTACAATACCTATGATAGGAAGTGGCCCTAGATCTCCATCTTTACATACAGATTGTCTTAGAACAACAAACTGCTTAAAACCAAAATATTTATTCTAAACACACAAAGCTTGGTAAAATGACAAACAAACTAGGTACAAAATCTTTGATTGATGTCTACTAACTCTTTCAATACTAACAGTACCAAAACTAATTCGTACACATGCCAAAAATTCTAAAAAACACAAAATTGTTGTTCATTACTTGTTGTTCAGGTCGTACAATGTAATAACTCACTTGTCCAACCCCTTGAACAGGTGAAGAATGGCCTTATTTAGGCTTAACATGGATGTTCCCAACTGGTTTAGGTGGTTGAAGAGCTCTAACAAAAATGTTGCTCATTTTGCAAGAAAATTACAAATGTTGTCAATGACAACCTTTCCAAGAATGAGCAATTTTTACAATTTTGCACATCTACTTCTCAAACTTGCTCCATTTTTTACCAAACTATGCAAAAGGCTTTAAATGGTTCCTAAACACCTAATAAAGTCCTTAAAACACTTACTTGACCTATTTAGCCATCAAAACCCAAAAATGCTTTATAGAGCCAAATGAGCAATTTTGAGCAACTATGGGCAACTTCACCACTTTAGGCTCTTCCAACCTACCCATCCACACCTTAGGACCATGTTAGTCCTCTTATTGATCTATTCATGTGGCTAACATCACTACAATCCAAAAATCAAAGAAGCCCTAGGTCTACCACTAGCCTACCTAGGTGCTCATGCACCATACTTCCCCAATCAAAAAAAACTAACTTGTACCTAATGGAAACATGTCCAAGGGTATGCCAACCTTCTTGAACTTTGTTTCAGAAACCCAAGTAGCCTCTAAAGTGGGTTTTCCCTTCCATTGGATAAGGTGCTCCATATATACCTTGTGCCTTGTAGACTTCTTTACTCTTGAGTCTAACACCTTCTCGCCCTCCAACTTGTTGATACTAGGTGTTGTAGAAAGTTCAATGTCATCTTCAACATCTAGACTGATCTGAGGTAAGGGACCTTTGAATTCCACCAAGTCTTGTACATTGAAAATAGGGGATATGCCTATATCTGATGGTAAATCGACCTTATAGGCATTTAATCCATACTTTGCCAAAAATTTGCAAGGCCCTACCCTCTTCATCTATAGCTTGGTAGGAAAACCTTTTTGAAGCCTTGCTCTATTCAAATGGACCATTACATAGTCACAATCAACAAAATGAACATCTCTTTTCTTTTCATCCACTTTGGCTTTGAGTTTTTTAGTGTTGCTTGGATGGTTGGCTTGACTTGCTCTTGAATCTCCTTCATGGTTGGAACAAATTCTTCACCTTCACCACTCCTATGATCCGCGTCTCCAAGATACCTCAATTCACATACACCCCTTGGATGCATTCCATAAACTATCTTAAAAGTACTCTTTCCAGTAGTCATATTCTTGCTATCGTTACAAGCATATTCTGCTTATGAGATTATGACAACCCAAGAATGATCATATTCCTTAGTTACGCACCTTAGAAGGTTACCTAAGGTCCTATTTACCACTTCAATTCGACCATCATTTTGGAGATAGTAAGTTGAACGAAAAGACATGTTTGTGCCAAGCTTTCTCCATAAAGTTTTCCGAAAATGGATCATAAATTTGACATCCCTATCGGACACAATGCTTAATGGAAGTCCATGAATCCATACAACTTTAAAGAATAGATAGGCAATATGACTTGCATCATTAGTTGTCCTACATGGGATGAAATGCCCCATTTTGCTGAATCTATCAACAACAACATAAATTCTATCATACCCTTACTTGGTCTTGGGAAATCCTACAATAAAATCCATACTTACACAATCCCATAGCGTATTTGCAATTGGTAAAGGTTGATAAAGACCTGCATTGATCATTCCTCCTTTGGCTTTCATGCATACCATACACTGCTTCACATATTTAGTCACATCCTTCACTAGCTTGCGCCAATAATAGAACCATTGCACCAATTCTAAGGTTTTGTTCACACCAAAATGTCCACTTAAGCTCCCATTATGCTTCTCATGTATTACGTTCTCTCTCATTGAACCCCTTGGTACACAAAACTGGTTACCCTTGAAGAGAAACCCATTTTTCAAAGTATATTATGAAAAATTGCTCTGAAAATGATTCTTAAAATCATCGCATACCTTGTAGGCTTCAGCAAAGTCCTCATCTTCCTTATAGAGGTTCTTAAAACTCTCTATCCCACTTTGGAGCTTAATTTCTTGGACTATCATGACCCTTCTACTGAGTGCATCTGCCACTTTGTTCAATTGCCCCTTCTTGAGCTTGATAGTGAAAGTGAAGGCCTACAAGTACTCCATCCACTTCAAATGTCTATTGCTCAACTTCCCTTCAGTGTTGATGTAGCTAAGAGCTTGATTCTCTATAAACACAACAAATTCTTTGAGCAACAAATAGCGTCTCCACTTCCTAAGACATTGAACTAAGGCATAGAGCTCTAAATAATAGGATGAATACTTCTTCTTGACCTCATTAAGTTTCTCACTATAGAAGGCTACTGGCCTACCTTCTTGACTCAAAACCCCACCTACTGCTAAGCCACTTGCATCACATTCTAGGGTGAATAATTTTTTAAAAATAGGCAATTGTAGGATAGGTTGAGTAGCTACTTGTTTCTTCAACATATCAAATGACTTCTCAACTTCTAAAGTCTATTTAAACTAGTATAGCAAAAAGCTTCTTCTTGTCCATCTTCCACATTCCTTAAGACACCACAAAGCCTAGGTACACGAGTTCTTGTTTGAAGAAATCACACTTCCCAAGGTTGATGGCTAGCTTCTCTTCATGGAATCTTTTCAAAACTACCTCAACATGCTTGATATGGCATTCCTTAGTCTTTCTATAGATGAGTATATCATCTAAGTACACCACCACAAATCTTCATGTGAAGCCCTTGAGCACTTCATTCATGAGCCTCATGAATGTGCTAGTAGCATTGGAAAGACCATTAGTAGTCTTAAATGTTGTTTTCTATTGATCTCCCTCCTTAATCTTGATTCGGTGATAACCACTCTTCAATTCCAACTTAGTGAAGTATTTAGCTCCTACAAGACAATCCATAAGGTCTTCAATCATAGGTATGGGAAACCTATACTTTATTGTAATCCTATTGATGGCTCTTGAGTTTGTACATAATCTCCATTTCCCCCTTTCTTAGATGCCAACACAATATGGACTGCACATGGGATTATGCTCTTGTGTATCAGATGTTGATCCATCAACTCTTGGACTTGTCTTGCCACTTCCAAGTTTTGATCTAGAGTGAGCTTGTATGCTACTTTATTTGGCAAGGATGCACCTAGAACAAAGTCAATTTGATGACTTATAACTCTCCTAGGAGGTAGGGTAGCTAGAGTACCATCACTCACTATGTCCTTATGCTTTTCAAAAAAAGTTTGGACTTCAAATGGTAAGGGTTCCTTGACTGCATTCTCTTTTGCTTTAGACTTCAACATTACTGCATAACTCTGACATTCCTCATCTCTGAGATCTTTAAAAAATTCTTTCCCACTACAAAATAGTACACTAGGTACCTTAGATTGTGATTCCTCCCCTTCCAATAAAGACTAAATTTTAAAGGTCTTACGTCCTTTTTTTAAGGTAACGCCATTAGCTTTGCCATCATACACAACCTCCCTATCAAGTTGCCAATGCCTACCTAGAAAAAGATGGCAAGCATCCATGGGCAAAACATCACACAATAATCTGTCCTTGTATCCTGCTATGGAAAAATCAGTCCAAGCTTTCTCATTAACCAAGATGCTATGGCCCTTTGTTGAGCCAAGTAAACTTCTAGGGGTTTTCATGAGGAACCTTCCACAATTTTAATTTAGTAACAACCTCTTCTAATATCACATTATAAGTGCACCCTGAATCCACCACTAATTTGAACACTTTCCTAGGATTTTGCATTTTATCCTAAACAAGGTCCTTCTATGTCTAGGTTCATTAGGAGTAGGTTGTTTGAACAGCACTCACCTAAACATGAGATTCTCACATTTTTCAAATTCAATGTGGTCCACATCATATTCATTGTTGCAATTTTCCTCTTGCACATGTGCCATCCTTTTGCCTTGGTTTGAGGAAGAAGGCTTCTTTGGGCATCTATAGGTTGGATGTCCCAACTATCCACATTTATAACATTTCATAATTGCAAAGCATGAGTTAGATCTACCTAATCCTCTTCCCCTATTTGATCCTCCTTGGTTGCCTCTCCCTCTATTATAACCACCTCTTAAGGACTTGCCACTAGTTTTCTCTATGAGTTTGTTCTCCTCTTAATTTTTCTACTGACTACCTCTACCTTGGTAACCTCCTCTTTGCCCTCTTTGATTTGTACCCTTGCCTCTATCCTTGAAGTTGGAATCACCTTTCCTTTTTTTCTTTTCCTCCACATTTAGAGCTAGCTGATGACACCTTTGGATAGTGGTAGGTGCCCACAAACTAAGCTCCTCTTGTATATGCCACTTCAAACCACTCAAATATCTAGCCACGTTGATTGGCTCCTCTTCTTTGTTTTTAGATCTCAAACATAGCCTCGAGAATTCCTCAATATAAGACGTTACATCTAAGTCCTTTTGCTTTATTCCATGTCTTCTTTTGTGGAGTTGGATATCAAAGTCTTCTAGGTAGGAAGTTCTCCTTCACTTTAGTGACCACAACATTCCAATTAACTATAGGTGTCTTACCCACGCTAATTCTCTCATCTTGTACATATTTCCACCACGTTAGAGCTGAACCTCTAAGCCTTGACTTAGCCACCTTAACCTTTTGTGCCTCTGATACCCCCTCACACTCAAAATGGTTCTCCATGCCATCTATCCAATCCATGACTGCATCTATGTCCATCTTTCCACTGAAATGTGGCACACCTTCCAATTTTTTTCCTCCTAGGGCTTTAATAGCCTTCAAGAAGGGCTCTTCATTCAAGACAAGGTCAATTTCAGGTATCACATCCTAGTCTACTAACTCCTTACCCTTTTCATTACCTTCTTCTTCCTTTCTTTTTGTTTTTGATTAAGTAAAACAAGTTTTGAAGGGTGCATGAAACCCTATACAAGCCTAAAGATTTTCAATAAGTACAGAAGCAAAAAAACAATAGACTAACGAAAAATTGGTCACCCCCCAAAGAAAGGGTAACCAAGGTGAAAGAAAAGCCCTATCACCAGCTAGAGGGAAAGAGACCGAAAAATGAAACTACATTGGAACTCACAATTTTCCCTTTGTTTTAGATCCTCCCTTGCACGATCGGAGGTACATTTAGAAAGGAGGAGCAAATGGCTTTGATTTCTTTCCTTTTACCACAGTCCAACCATCCTCCACCTTAGCTGCCTCAACAATCCAATGCCCAGAAGAAACTGAACAATGGAGCCCTGTGGAATCAAAAGAAACAGCAATCTCCCTAGAAGAGCTTAAAGCCAGCTGGCCCCCAACAGGACCAGAAGGATCATCTGATACAGGGATAGGGGCAAGAGAGGGAACAAGGTTCTGGCCCCTAACAGGACTAGGAGGAACATCTGAAATAGGGGAAGGGATAGGAGAAGGAACAGGGACCTGACCAGGAGTCTGGGCATCCTCCACAATCACTGGCACCGACTGACCATCTGCAGGATCCAGAGGAACATCCATGGACTTAACCATCGTGTAGTGCTCAGAAGATGCCCTTGACCACCAGGAAGGTGGTTGCCTTGATTTAGTCTTCACAGCATCCGAAACAGGGGCAAGGACAGGAGAAGGAATAGGGACCTGACCAGGAGTCTGGGCATCCTCCGCAATCATCGACACCGAATGACCATCTATAGGGGGATCATCCACAAGATCATTTGTAGGATCTAGAGGCCCATCCATGGACTTAACCATTGTGTAGTGCTCAAAAGATGCCCCTGGCCACCAGGAAGGTGGTCCCCTTAATTTAGTCTTCACAGCAGCATAGCGAGCAGCAATGTGACTTGTCTTATGACATTTTCTACATCGAAAAGGGATGCCTTCATAATCCAATATTTGGGTCCAAGAGCCCCTCGAGGATTCCAAATAAACCTTCTCTGGAAGGCCCTTTGAGATATCCATCTCTCCAAGAATTCGTGCACATGTCGAATGGAGAATATCCAAAGTGTTAGAGTCCACATATAAAAAATCACCAATAGCATCCCCAATAGCTTCGTAAACAGAATCTAGCCAGAGATGCATCGGGAGATTTAGAATTTGGACCCAGAGAGGAACCTTGTTAAAAGATTCTATAAGTGGATCGAAATCCATATGCCACGGTTTGGCCATAAGTGGATATTTGTCCTCTCATGAAAAACTATTATTACACAAAATAGTCTTCATGTCTTTAATAGTTTTAAACTTAACTATGAAAAATCCTTTAGCCATCGAAAAAATGTGGACATCACGATCTAAGATTGTTTCCCAATGCTTAGTGATCAATGCATTAAGATTAGCAAGAGAGGGCCAAAAACCCCGAAAGAGAAAAATAGTAGCGAAGACAGAGATCTCTTCTACCGTACTGTAAATATCATCAATTGTATATGGATCTAAAGATACCCTTATAGGGTTTGATACACTTACAAGGGAAACTTCAAGAGGACGAGAAGGCCCAGTAAAAGTAGCTCAAACAACACTATGAAGACCTGCTTCAAATGCAGTGACATTGGCATAAGAGGCGGCCCTACCCCCTGAAGGCATAGGAGAAGCTGACCCAAATCCAAATGAAATAGTGACAGAAGGCATAAAGGCAGCACCCAAACACCCTAGTACATAGCAAAACGTGAAAGAGCTCACAGCAACTTGTAGATACACATGAACAACCGGATATGAAATCAAACTCAAACATGGCTAGGGCACAGATGGCAGGGGCACAATGTTTTCCTTCTTCCTTTCTTTTTGTTGCGTCAGCAACTTCCTCTAATTTTGTTTTCACCTATTCTAAGGCTACTTCAAGGAGCCTATTCTTCTCCCTCTACTCATCAACTTCCTCGAATAGTTTTGCATTTGTCACCATGTTGGTTTCACCTACTGACTCTCCAATAGCTGCAGACATCCACCACTTCTTCCCAAATCTTAACCTACTCTGATACCACTCTAATGTGACAACCAACCTTGGTCTTCCCCCCAAGCTTCCTCTCAGGGTCTACTTAGTTCATCCACTTGACCAATTAGGGTTTCTACATACCTTATGCTTCTTAGGATTCTAGCCAACCAATCTTAACCATTCTGTTGGTGCACATCAGCTAGGTAGAACACACTCTTGCTTACTACTCTTCATCACCGTAGCTAACCCCAAGCCTGTAAAGGACATGTTAGGATCCCTAGGAGTGTCTTAGGTCTCTTTTCAAGATTCCAAACCCAAACTAGTATCACAACCCTAATCCAATTGCAACCCACAAGTAAAATTGTACTCAAATACTTGGAAAAAGGTGACAAGGATTAGCCCTTCAAATGCACAAAAACCAAAATATCTTGAAAAAATCCTTAACACTAGCCAAAACAAACATCCATTCCAGAGACCCTTTTCAATGTTCTTAGAGATTTTGGAGTTCTTAGGTCCTCAACTTGTCTATACTTTACAGGCATAATTTTAGCCTTATATTAAGGGTTTGAGTGTTGTTTGATTCAAAACCTTGATTTCTAAACCTTAGGGCATCCTCCAAAACTCCACCCTTGGATTGGGGTTACACTACTCCTTCCTCCAATACATATTATGCTTAGGTTGAAGTATCTGCACATTCAACCACATCTATCTTCTCTGCAACAACCAGCGATCCCTAACCAAGTAACTAGGTCTTGCCTAGGGCATCACCATAAAACTCAATGCTGTGCTTTCCATGGGCCCTCCATTACTATGCATGGAGTCTAGTTCCAAATCCCAAGAAATCGTACAATACCTATGGTGGGAAGTGGCCCTAGATCTCCATCTTTACATACAGCTTGTCTTTGGACAACAAACTGCTTAAAACAAAAATATTTATTCTAAACACACAAGGCTTGGTAAAATGACAAACAAACTAGGTACAAAATCTCTAATTGATGTCTACTAGCTCTTCCAATACTAATAATAGTACCAAAACTAATCCGTACACGTGCCAAAAATTTTAAGAAATACAAAACCGTTATTCATTACTTTTTGTTTAGGTCGTACAATGCAATAACTCACTTGTTCAACCCCTTGAATAGGTGAAGAATGGCCTTATATAGGCTTAACATGGATTTTCCCAACTGATTCAGGTGGTTGAAGAGCTCTAATGAAAAAGTTGTTCATTTTGCAAGAAAATTGCACAAATTGCCAATGACAACTTTTCCAAGAATGAGCATTTTTTGCAATTTTGCACATCTGCTTCTCAAACTTGCTCCATTTGTTACCAAACTATGCAAAAGGCCTTAAATGGTTCCTAAACACCTAATAAGGTCCTTAAAACACTTACTTGACCTATTTAGGCATCAAAATCCAAAAATGCTCTATAGAGCCAAACGAGCAATTTTGAGCAACTATGGGCAACTTTGCCATTTTGGGCTCTTCCAACCTACCCATCCACACCTTAGGACCATGTTAGTCCTCTTATTGATTTAGTGATGTGGCTAGCATCACTACAAGCCAAAACATCAAAGAAGACCTCGGTCTACCACTAGCCTACCTAGGTGCTCCTGCACCAATCACATAAGTATTAAAAGTAATTATTACATAATTTCATTCTTAATATTACGACATACCTTCTTTCCTCTAGTACTACCATTTCTCTATCATCTATTGCTTTTATCTCAGTGGCATCCTTTATAAGATTCTCCCACTCAATAATAGGAATATATGGGGTTCACTCATAACAAGGGTTTTTTTCCATTTGGGTCTTGTAGTTGTACCTAATATACTTGAAAGCTTGGCCCACTTTCTCAAAGAGCCTAAGTCTTTGAAAGACATTAAGTTCAAAAAGTGTTGTCATGGCATCAATGAGTTGGTCCTTTAACTCTTTTTCTTACAAATTCCACCTTTTATGAAAAGAAAAAAACTGTTAGATCCATGAATGAACTAAAGCTACCTTTTAATTTATTTGAAGAAATTGATCAATAAGGAAACATCATCTAGCAATGAAAACAAAATATGATACCCTGTGCATATGGTCGGCCCAAATATACGCAAACATTCATCATTAAGTTTTGCATAAAATATATCATTCCCTGCAAAATAATAATGGGTTTAGTAGTTATTGCAAGGGATTGCACGGGAGGTTAGTGCATTTGATTACGAGTATAAAATTGTATAGTAAAAGAAAGGATCAATCTTTAAAGTACTTGGAAGTTGGGGTACTTTCATGGGAAGACCATTTGCATTGCTAACGAGCAATTGATCACAATTCTTTATTGTTCCCATACATCTAACATAGGAACACCCAAGAATGCCTTCATTGCCTCGTCCATAAAATGAATCCAATATTACAAAATGCCCCCTAAGAAATAATAGTTCAAGTGAAATAAACACATGAAAAATGAGAAAGAAAAAGAGGAATCTACTTACCAATAGGTGGTGCCACCGCATCTATCACTGAGCTATGTGTCATCAAATTTGCAGTCGACAGTGCCTCTATGGTTATGTTCCTTGTCGCAGGTGGCATAGTGAATAGAGGATCAATGGTAGGAGCTAAAAATTGAGATTGTTAGAGCACAATAAAACAAGATTGTTAGAGCTATTAAAAAAATATTGTTCGAGCAAAACAAAAATGTAGGATAGGACATGCAATGTACTTGAACCACCTAAAGCATCATCCTTTGGGGGATCACGCCTATACGTCCCCAACATTCTCTGAAAAAATAACACATGCATTTTATTTACTTACATAAATAAAAGAGTATACTATAAAAATCGTTATTGAAATTTTGTTATAATTGAAAACTACATTAATACTTACTATATATGTGCTAACTAGTTCATCAACCTATCCTCTGTGCTTTGTAATGCAAGACTCTAGGGTTGAGTTGATGCCAATTGTGATATCTTTCTTCCTATATTATGAATCACCTTTTTCAATGCAACCCTAGGATCAGGGGCTAACTCAAAATCAGTAATAAATTCATCCAGCTCATCATGTGGCTCCTCCTCCTCGTGGACTACTGTTTCCTTTCCCTTCTAAAATCAATCCAAAATAGTAGTGAAGAATAAAACATTATAAAAAATATGCATTAACAGATTTCTTATATCTAATTTGTACAACAACAATGAGTTTTACCTGTCATGAAGAAGAACCATCACTATCGTGTGTATCCTTTGGCTGTTGATCCATATTGTAGCCCTGCATTTCAAAAAAAAAAAACAATGAGATATGTTTTTAAAAAGCGTTATTATTTTAAGTCAGCAAAAAGTATATATAGATTTAACGATGCGTTGGATTCATTGATTGGAGTTGATTTTAAATTGTGCATAGTACATACCACCTTGCCCATGATAGTGGCTTTGTTTGTATGTATGCAATTCAAATTGTAATCAATAAGAATCTCTTCGCCTCCGCATATTGATTGATTTCCCTCACACACCTCAAATATGCAATTGGGTCACTTCTTATTTGACGCAGCTCATACTATTTATAAAACCTACAATATTCCTGATGCTTTTGGTCTTCAGCCAATGTATATAGCTACTATTCTACTTTGTTCACTAACTTTTTTTTTGTATATAATTTACCGCAAGTGCATACCTACACATATTTTTTTTTATCTAACAATTTGCATCCAACTATTGTAATCATAGCAAGGTCCGACATACTCCATCAATTCAACAACCTTATTGTAAGAGACCTTTACGCCATCCATGAAAAATAGGCCCAAACCATGTAAAGAGGATGGCCTTGTGCGATATATCCTATCTCCAACACAAATATCAGTGTTTATTGGAGGAAGTTCTTTCGGGACCCATTTTTTTTGTATATGTTTGTACCTAAAGGGCACATTAGAGTTGCCTTGTATATAATTTGCCGCAAGTGCATACCTACACAAGCTTTTTTTTTATCTAACAATTTGTATCCAACTATTGTAATCGTAGCAAGGTCCGACATACTCCATCAATTCAACAACCTTGTTGTAAGAGACCTTTATGTCATCCATGGAAAATAGGCCCAAACCATGTAATGAGGATGGTGCTATGCGATATATCCTATCTCCAACACAAAAATTAGTGTTTATTGGAGTAAGTTCATTCGAGGCCCATTTTTTCTGTATATGTTTGTACCTAAAGGGTACATTAGAGTTGCCTTCACTCTCATCATCATAAGAACATGACCCCCCTCGAGCAAGGAAAAAATTCATGCACTTGTAGAATTTATTTCTAATATTTTGACCTCGAGTCAATCTCCTTGATTTAGACATATTAAATGTCTCACTTTCTTCTTCCATTCCTATGTTTTTCTCGCTCAAGGAAGACAAATCTGACAAATATCTATTTGTTGGTACCCTATTTGGATCAAATTTCCTTGTATTATCTAACATGATCCTTCTTCACAAGAATAACTTATTCTTGTACGATTATTCAGTTGGTTATGTATATCTACAAAAATATTGGACATGTTGTACTTAATGTTTATATCTACACATGGTTTTAAAAGAAAAATTTGTTGTAATTAATGTGTATATCTACAAAAATACTGGACTTGTTGTACTTAATATTTATATTTGCACATATGGTTTTGAAAGAAAAATTTGGTGTATTTATGCCTCTCCATTTTGATTTTGTTCAAGGGAAGCCCGTCAATGGTAATAGAAAACAATAATGCATTTTCTAAAAGTTTATAATTGTTCAACAAAATTATGTTTTACAAGAAAATGCACCTGAAGAACTGTTAGCTCAGAAGCAAGAACATGGTGTTGAAACAATACAAAAAGTGCTTGACATGAGAGGTCCGCAAGTGAGGGTGTTGACCAATCTTGAAAACTTGAATGTTGAAATGAAAGCTATCGAGGATCAAACACCTATGCCAGAGTTACAACACAATATGAAGTTGATTTTAGATATGGTAGAGGCAAATATTTAGAAGTTTGATCAAAATTTAAGGCACGAGAGAGAGTATGTGGCAATATACCAGAAGGAGAAGGAGCGGCTTTAGAAAGAGACTACACGACACAAACAACAAATAGACAACATAGAGGATATTATGAGAGCACTGGATAGAATCCAGGAAAGTGTTGGTAAATAAGATTGCATCATTATTTTGTTAAACAAGAATCATTATTATGTCAAAACTTCATCTTTGTTCGACCAATCTATAGCAGCAATTACATTCTTTCTTGTTGTGTCATGATCACCTTGGAAATGGCATCTGCATTCGCTTAAACTAGCATATCCCAATATCTTAAATGCAATAAATTGGAGGGTATAGTAACTCAACTATATGAGTTTCTTGTATAGTTGATCACTACTTTCATTCATACTAATTGTCAACATACTCTCTTGAAATTTTTAAGCTTATATTTGTTCTCTAATTATTTACAATCAAACAATACTCTTTCCTCGATTTGGCACGAGATCTTTAAAGAAAACAAACTTCTCACAAGATTCTTACCCTCCAATTTATTGCATTTAAGATATTAAGATATTAGGAATTGTCATGTTCACCTTGGAAATGGCATCTGACCACCTTGGAATTTGACATGTATTTCATCTGCATTTTCTTTGGCATTGCTTATAAGAGTGTTTCAAGGTTGGGAACCACTTCAACATCCTTCGCATGGTTTAGAGGTAATGTCATTGTGGCAGAGGCTTCTACAAGGGAGTGAGCCTTGTGATTATGGCATTTACACAGAAGCAGAACTTGCTTCTTCAACTCCTTTAACTCAACTCTTCATTAAAGTCACTTAGCACGGATTGAGTGAGTTTTATTATTTTATTATTTGGAAGCTGGAATATGTATGCAGCTAGATCAATTTTTCTATTGTGCTAATATGTAATAAGAACCTTCAAAAAGATCTCTCTATATATATAAAGACTAGGTTATGGCTTGTTTATTTCTAAAAATATCTGCTATGATATGTTTTTGTAAAATTTCTTGTGAACTCTGCCCATTTTTCGTGGTTTGCATTATTCTTGTGTAGGATCTTGAGGTAAGTCATTTAGCATGGTTTGAAATAGTTTTATTGTTTTATTATTTGGATTCTGGAATATGTACATAATTAGATCAATTTTTCTATTGTGAGCTAATATGTAATAAGCACCTTAAAAAAGATCTCTTTGAATATATAAAGAGATACATGTTTAGAACAAAATATAAAGACATACATGTTCAGAAGTAAAAGAAAAGAACATTTGGATAGGTACTTCTTCTCGCCCTTGAAGAAAATCATAGAGGAAGGGCATGTAGATCACAAGGGCATGGCATGGTAATGAAATCGCAAAGCTACAAGGACACAAAAACAAAATAGAGAGATCAAAAGGGAACATCAATGAAATGCACTGATCACAAGGGCACGACAACATTCACAACTCTCCACTCATTTGGAGCTTTCCACCTCTTTCGCGCGCAGCTCTCCACAAAGAAAACAAATGGGGAATGATTTATGTCGTGTTTTTTTATTATTATTTGGATTCTAGAATATGTATGCAATTGGATCAATTTTTCTATTGTGCTAATATGTAATAAGCACCTTCAAAAAGATCTCTTTGTATATATAAAGACTACAAGTTGTGCAATTTGTCATGTATTGCATCTGCATTTGCTTTGTCATTGCTTATAAGAGTATTTCAACGTTGGGAACAACTTCAATGTCCTTTGCATGGTTTAGAGGTAATATCATTGTGGAAGAGGCTTCTGCAAGGGAATGAGCCTAATGATTATGACATTTATACACAGAAGCACAACTTCCTTATTCAACTCCTTACACTCAACCCTTCACCAAAGTTATTCTTCGAATAGTGAGAATAGCTACTACAAATTCTCGGGAGCCAAGGGACCCTGAACCTATGCTACATTTTCTGGTGACATGGGAGAAGTTACTACAGGCTCCAATACCTCATAACATTCTGGAACATATAGTGATGCCCAATTAAATAGCAGCAATAGATACTTGGGATCCTCACAGGGAGACTCCAATACATGCATGGTTACATCCTTGTCTTCCATGTTGGGCTAGCATATGGAGCCTTTATATACAACCATTTGTTATAAGTTGGGGAATGCACTTCATGCTTGGCATGCAAATGATGCATCTGCATATACAATTCTATCACCTTGAAAAACTATATTTGATCCTACTAGCTGGGAACAGTTAATTGTTTGTTTTATTGGACCTAATCTTATGACAGTTCTACAGGAATTTGTAACCAACCCAGCTAATCAGCAACTAGACCAATTTAACTAGGTTATCGCTTGTTTCTTTCTAAAAATATCTGCTATGATATGTTTTTACAAAATTTCTTGCAAACTCTGCCTCTTTTTTGTGGTATGCATTATTTTTGTACAGGACCTTGAGGTAAATCATTTAGCATGGGTTGAGTGAGTTTTATTGTTTTATTATTTGGATTCTAGAATATATATGCAGTTGGATCAATTTTTCTATTGTGAGCTAATATGTTATAAGCACCTTATAAAAAAAACTCTCTAAATATATAAAGAGATACAAGTTTAGAAGCAAATATAAAGACGTACATGTTTAGAAGAAAAAGAAAATAACATTTACATAGGTACTTCTTCTTGCCCTTGAAGAAAATCGTAGAGGAAGGGTACGGCACGGCAATGAAATCCCATAACTATAAGGGCACGACAATGAAATATAGAGATCACAAGGCCACATCAACAAAATGTACCTAAACTAATGACAGTTCTATAGGAATTTGTAATCAACCCAACAAATCAGCAACTAGACTAATTTAACTGGATTATAACTTGTTTCTTTCTAAAAATATCTGCTACAATATGTTTTTGTAAAATTTCTTACAGATTCTGCCCAT
Source organism: Cupressus sempervirens (assembly GCA_028749045.1). Lineage (NCBI taxonomy): Eukaryota > Viridiplantae > Streptophyta > Pinopsida > Cupressales > Cupressaceae > Cupressus > Cupressus sempervirens. Next base: position 535,162,679 of record CM053791.1, read on the forward strand.
TTTTCGTGGTCTACATTATTTTTGTGCAAGATCTTGAGCTAAGTCACTTAGCACAGGTTGAGTGAGTTTTATTATTTTATTATTTGGATTCTGGAATATGTATGCAACTGGATCAATTTTTTTGTTGTGAGCTAATATGTAATAAGCACCTTAAAAAATATATCTCTGAACATATAAAGAGATACATGTTTAGAAGGAAATATAAAGACATACATGTTCAGACAGAAAAGAAAATAACATTTACATAGGTACTTCTTCTTGCCCTTGAAGAAAATCACAGAGCAAGGATACATAGATCACAAGGGCATGACATGGTAATGAAATGTAGAGATCAAAATGGCATGGCAATGAAATTGAAGAGTAAGGGCACATCAATGAAATGCACCAATCACAAGGGCACGACAACATTCACAGCTCTACACCCTCGTTCAAAGCTCTCCCCCTGTTTCACGCGTAGCTCTCCACAATCAAAATAAATGGGGAATGATTTATGTCATGTTTTCTTTTTCTTTTTCTTTATGCTCACATGGGTTTTCGCAATTACGACGACATCGGGAACAATTGCAAAAAAACACATGAAAATCAACACAAATTACACCGTCATTGCAATTTGACCCCAAATGTTGTAGTGATAGGCCGCTTGAAATATAAAGGTCAATGACTCAAAATAATAATAATATTAAAAAATAACATTGGCAAATGTGGACTTATTAATTGTTCTCAATGTATTAATATAAGGACATCATCTTGTATCTATCTATATGTGTATATGCACACACATGTGCACACAAACACACACACTCGTAATATTTTAGTTATATGTACCTTGCATACACATCATATTTTAAGTGTATACGTTCATATACATCATGATTGAATTTACACATGTATGTGTATATGTATACACGGGTATGTGTACATGTAGGTACCATGGTGTCCTTGTATTAAGATATGTTTGTTATAACAGGAAGCTCTAAGCTTATCCCAATAGTATAAAGGTAACCATTTGTTCTAGTTCAATTATTTTATTATCTTATAAAATGCGTAGACCAATTTAGCCCATGTTGATCACTTGGTATACCCTTGCCTACCTAGTCCAATTTTCCTTTAACCAAGGTGGTTTAAATTCCATACATGTTAGGTCAATGGTGGGAGGTGCCCGCATGCCCTTTCCTTTTCTAGAAATGTTGAAAATGCTTCCCCCCTTCGTCGCATTTCTTGAAAAAGAAGTTCATCAAGGTAATAACATATTTCTAAATCGATAAATAAAAAACAAATAACCATAGTAATTAAACCACTTGTCATTCATATAACAAAACCATTATTTCAATTTCCCATGAAACATGATTAACCAACTAACACTTCATTTTCGCATGTAATTAAAATAAAGGACAACTTAACCAACCGACTCAATTTTGTTTGAAGTCTCAATGCCTACAATGAACAATTTTAGTTAAACAAAAAAATTGGGATGCAACCCACATATTGGGACTTAGTTGATTTACCCTAAGATTCCCTACTAGGGTTTGGATTGTACCTAAAAAAAACTCCATAACATTCCCTACTAGAGGGGTTGTTAACCCCCAATGATCAACATATATCACTATGCACTTAAATCCTATTAAATAAGAAATAATGAATGATTCCTAATATTTTTTGATAGTTAACATTGTGTAATGTCCCTTTTCTACTATGCTTCAAGAGCTTAGTTATGTCAGCTCATCATTGCAACCCTCGTGAGCAATCAATTTATTATTTATAGTAAGCCAAGAAAGCTAGTTTTTGCTTTTGCTAGAGCACTATGATGATGCCTTGAGTCTAGCTATTTCAATATCCTGATGAAGCCTTGATAGTTTCTTGGGCTAATAAGAGAATAATGTAAGTTATTTATTAAGTTTTACTTAATTAAATAACTTTATGAGTTAAGTAATTAATATAATAATTGGTGCAACGATATTATTAAACCTCATTGTGCAACCAAAAATCAAAATATATTTTAAGTGAAGAGTGTAAGCATGAAGCCTTCTAAGTGAAAAGTGTAAACACTAAGTCTCTAGCCATTTGGTGTGAAGAAGCGGCTATTTGAATTAAAACATTTTAAAAGAAAGCTCTTAATGATGGGGAAACCATTGTATAGCATTTGATATTTTGTGTAAGTAGTTTCCAAGGACTTGAGCTTGTTATTGAGAAAGCAGTGACTTCTTTGGTGAAATTGTACTTTGAACAGGTGAGTAAAGTGCTAAATCTTATAACTTATCTACAGATTGATCAGGGGTTTCTAAGAGGATTTTCCATGCAAGGAATTTTCTCTATATCATTGCTAACTATTTGGTGTAAGGAAAACTATCAAACTACTATTAATTCTGCCATTAAGAGCCACATTAGGTGTTTGTATGGCTGCCATGTTGGGAGGCAATTGGATTTGTTGAGGTTGCATTTCATTTTCTAGAAAAATGCAGGAGTTTAGAAGGGTTGCATTACATTATTAGGGAGTAGTGTTGGATTTCTTAGGGTTGCCTCCACATCTCAAAGTCATTACAGTTGTTGGAAGGCATGTAAATTCATTGGGAATTGGTTCATGATCATTCCAAATCAATCTGTCGTTCAACGTTACAAATCTGTTATACTAGGTTCCAACATTTGAATTAATAAGTGTATATCATTGTACATATTTTCATACAATTACATCGTTTGCATAATTAAATAAGAAGTGCAAATGTGCAATTTCAATTTTCCATACATTGTTATATTTCATATTTTGCAAAAAGCAAAATTTTACATATATATATATATATACACACACACACACACACATATGTATATGCCCATGAAAATATTCATACAACAATAGATAACACCATCTGTCATGCCCAAAAATTGGGGCAAAACAAAACAACAATTTTTTAATTTTTTTAAAGTTAATAACCACTATGTTTATCACATACTATATTGAATATGTTACAAGAAGTCGACAAAGAATAAAGTAGTTTTCGAATTTCATTTCATTAAGATGCAGAGTTGACATCCAAACATATTGTACGGGTTTAGAAAGAAAAAAGTCAAGGTGTTACAAGAACACCTCGGTCAGATTAACTAGGTTGATTATATTTGGATTAAATTTGTTTAGGTTTGAGTGAGGTTATTATTTCATCTTCTATGTATTTAGTGTGTTGGTTCAATCCCCTAGGTGAGTAAGTTTTGCATCTTCAATAGTTTATTTAATACCTTACTACTTGATCTCATTTAAAATCATACTTTAATTTAACTAATTAAATCATTATTATTCATCATTTAATTACTTACAAAATTCATTTCATTCTTAAACCATATTCATAATCACTCTCTGGTTTTCTATCTAAGACCCTTTCAATAATCCTTCCATCTTATAACCTCAACAATTCAAATTAAATGAACCCTTAAGTAAATATATAAATATATTATAACACATTATTTAAATACTTTCCTAATAAAATAATATAGTTTCACATGTTATTTCAACATTTAAAATCAAACCAACCCTTAATCCTGGTCACCTAGCATAACTTCTTACTTAAAGCACTATCTTGATTTAATCCTAATACTAACCCTATAAACTAATGTTCATAACCCTTTTACCACTCAATGAAATCAATTAAATTCAATCATATAAATGAAATTCAATTTTCCAAATGCCAATTAAAATATTTAAATTTAAAAATCTAGCCTCAAGTCATTAACTCCTAACTATCCTATAGAAACATACTACTGAGTCTACAATCCTCCTTTTAAAAAAATACTATTAATATGTTACTTTTTAAATAACATGACAAAATTATAAATTGTCAAATAATAAAATAAATTAAATTAATGCTAAATACTAATACTAGCACTAATCTAACATTTTAACCCTAAACTAATCCCTAACTAACACCTCCCTTACTAACCTTACTCCAAAGCCACTTGGCACTTGCCATTTCCCCAAGGACATGGCTAACACCTACCTTTCTAACCTTACTCCAAGGCCACTTGGCCACTTGCCATTTCCCCAAGGACATGGGTTGTCCCCAACGTCCTTGCACTTTGACCGAAGCCTTAATTTCGCTACCCTAGGTCTGCAGTTCATTGCCCAAGGCAACAAGTCTTGTCCCCCCCTTTAAAGCACATGAACCCAAGTTTTGAATAAAAGATAAGTTTGAATATATAAGTTGTGTCATTTAATGTTTATAATTGACCTGTTTCTCTTGTCCATTTTGCATAATGGAGGGTGACATCAACAAGATTAAATGCAAGGATAAGGAGAATGAGTTATGTTTTAAAGATTTATAGGTGAGGGTTGTGGAGAGAGATAAGTGTAGGATAAATTAGATTTATTTTATTTTTTATTTTTTTTTTGCAGTTGTTTTTATATAAATTGAATTTTAAAAGAATTTAAGGGAGTATCTTTAGAGAATATTCCATGTTACTTTTTTTTTTTTTTTAATAAATTTTCTCATACAAATTTCAGAGAGCCTTTTTGGCTCAAATACATGGGATTGTATTATTTCTTTTTTATCCTCCTTTTAAACAAGGTGTTTCCTTCCTACAAGTTTTATAGTGGCATTGTGTATTGATATTTGTCCATTTTATTGAGTGGTTTTGTAAATGCAATATTAATATAAATTTTCTATCCAAGTGAGGAATGATTTTAGTTATTTTTTGTACATTGCATGTCATAAGGTATACTTCATTGATTTAACAAAATTTATACTAGCTAAGGTTTTAAGGTGTAACTAAGATGAATGTGTCTTAATTGAAATATTGGTTATATCTCATGATCTTAAAGATGAATTTTTACATCTCTAAATTAAATAAATCGTATATCCACATTCTATAACAAGAACTTTTGAATACAGTGAATTAAATCCAAGATTTCATGGAGGAAAGAGAGTATTCAATCTTGAATTTTTTTTGCAAAGCAAAAAACTGTAAAGTAAGACATGATTTTCAATCCAATAATACTTGATCACATAACATGATTTAAGGAATGTGCATTGTATAAAATAAGCAAGTTATGTGATCAAATATTATTGGATTGAAAATCATGTCTTGCTTTTAAGTTTATTGCCTTACAAAAAAATTCAAGATTGAATACTCTCTATTTCCTCCATAAAATCTTTGATTTAATTCATTGTACTTAAAGTTCTTATTTTAGAATGGGGATATATGATTTATTTAAATATAGATGCAATAATTTATCCTTAAGATCATGAGATATAATCAATGTTCGATTTAGTTACATTCATCTTACTTGCACCTTAAAATATTAGCTTGTATAAATTTTATTAAATCAATGAATTTAACCTTATGTTGCATTATATGTAAACTACCTAAAATCACTCCTAACTTGGATACAAAATTAAACATTAATATTATACCTACAATCCACTCAATAGAATGAATAAATAATAATACGCTGTGCTAGTGTAAAACTCCTAAGAAGAAAACAACTTGTTAAAAAAAAAAAAGAGCAAAAAGAAATTAATTCAATCCCATGTATTTGAGCTAAAAAGGCTCTCTGGAATTTGTATGGGAAAACCTATTTCCCAATATTATGACAAAGAATATTCTTTGTAGATGTTCTCTAATTAAATTAAATACTTTGATTTATAACAACAACAAAAAAGGTCAAACACCCACCTAATAAACTTTATGCCTTAAACTCCACCCTTTAAGACTCTTATTAATGGAGCAGTTTAACAATTTAAAAACTTTGTAAATGAGGCACGTAGGAGGGAGATGGGACACCCCGTGGGCCTCACCTCTACCTCACCTTCCTCCTCCCCAAATTTGGATGCATGTGTGCAAAATAGACGAGGGAAAAGAAGTCAATTAAAACATTAAATGCAAAGCATTATGTTCAAGCTTACCTTTATTTGACCCCTTATGCATTTACCAAGGGAGGGGCAAGACTTGCTGCCTAGGGCACAACGTACATGCCTTGGGAGTTGCCCATATCCTTGGGAGAAGGGTAGACAAGATGGCATGTTACCAAGTGGGGAGGGGTAAGGGAATAGGTTGGGTTTAGGTTATTTTAGGAAATGTTAGTGTATTTTAAGGGTAGATTAGTAGCAGTAAGTAATTTTAGTTAGTATTAATAAAGTTAGGAGAAATGCTAGTTGTTTAGGATTAATCAAGTAATGTTCAATGTTAATTAAGTAAGAGTGTTTTAGGAGTTGATAAAGGTAGAATTTTAAAAGGGTTTTAAATACGTAGTATTTAGGAGATAGTTAGAATTTAATAAATTGAGTTTAGATGAGGGACTAAATATTTTGATGGGGCATTGTAATTTGAATTTTATAATTAGAATATAGTAGATTTAATAATGGTTGTAAAATAAATTGGTACATTAGCCTATAGGTGTAATATTAGAGCTAAATAGAGATAGTGTTATTGTAAGGTAAGCTAATGTTTTTCGATGTATGGGTATAGGTATAAATAAATTTAACATAATGAATGAATCCAAATATTATATTAATTCTATTCAATATTTAATTAGTTATAAATTTTAATGTTTATTGATGTTTGGGTTATGGGGAGTTATTGGGTTTGTAATTTCATGTAATGTTCGAAGGTGTTGTAAGTCAAGTTGACAATGAAATGAATGTCAAAAGTAATTAAATGATGAATAATAATGATTTAATTAGTTAAATTAAAGTATGATTTTAAATGACAAATATGGAATCATACCCTTTTACTGTCTTAGGTAATCCAAGAACAAAATCCATACTGATGTCACTCCAAGGTTTCTCAAGAACAAAAATAGGTGTTTACAAACTAGTATTTTGACTTACTCCGTTTGCAACTTGACAAACTCCACAACTTCTTACAAACTTCTAAACATCCTTATACATTTGTGGCCAATAATACTTATCCTTCAGTAAACTCAATGTCTTATCAATTCCAAAATGTCCAACCAATCCACCACAATATTTTTCCTTAATCAAATTAACTCTCATAGAACTTCTTGGTATGCATAACTAAATTCCTTTGAACAACATGTCTTCTTGAATGAAATACTCGTGATACTTACTTATGTGATCTGATAAATTTGGTGCTCTGCACTCTATTTGTGCCTTAGAAAAATTAGGTCAATATCATACAACTACTTCATTTCTTGAAAACCAAGAATTTCAACCTTCATCTCAGCCAACAAAGAACGTCTTATGCTCAATACATCAACAACTCAGTTAGTAATTCCACTTTTATGCTTAATCACAAGTGTGAAACTCTGCAAGTACTCAACCCACTTCATATGTCCTCTGATGCATTTATGTTGACTTCCCAAATATTGTAAAGCTTTATGATTGGTAAGACCATCTTGAGCATCTTAGACAAGGATTGCAAAGATTGAAAGTTATATGCATCTTCTTTAGACTTAGTAATTATTCAATGGTTAGAAGTTATATGTTGGGGTTTAGATATAAAATTTAAATATTTTAATGGACATTTGGAATTTAATTTTCATTTTTATGATTGATTATGGTAGATTTAATTAACATGATGACTATGAATATTAGTCTTTAGGTGTAATGTTAAAGTTGAATTGAGATAGTGTTAGGAGTCAGAGTTATGTTTAGGTGCTTATGATTTAACAATTGATTTGACTTTAAATATGGAAGTAACATACGAAACTATATTATATTTTTGAAAAGTATTTAAATATTGTATTTTGATGTATAATGTATTTACTTAAGGATTCAACTAATTCAAATTGCTAAAGTTATGAGATTGAAGGGTTACTTAAAGAACCTTAGGTTGATAACTTGATAGTGGTTAGGAATATGATGTAAGGATGAAACGAATGTCATAAGTAATGTAATAAGCAATATTTACTGTGTTTCAATTAGTAAAATAGATTATTTTAATAATGGAAATTAAGTATCAAGGTTTTAAATGAACTTGTCAATGATGCAAAACTGGTTCACCTAGGAGATTGAACTAACTTACTGAAACAAATAAAAGATGAAATAATAACCTAATGTTATCTTATGAAATTTAATGAACATAATATTTTGAAATGCTAAGTAGTCAAGAAAGGTTGACCTAGTCAACAATTAGGGTTTAGTCAACCCGAACTTGGTGGTCCTATAGCACCTTGATTTAAATGTTCTGAACCCATTCAATATGGTTGGAAAAGAACTCTGCATCCTATTGAAAAATAACTAAAACTCACATTTAATCCCTTGTCAAGTTTCCATGACCTATTCAATGTAGCATGTAATAACATAGTGGATTGTTTAACTTTATTAAAAAATTAAAAAGTTTGTGTATTTTGGGCATGACATTCTATAGTAGGCTTTGAATGTGCCCTAGAGAATACTCTCAACAATCTTTCCTCGTCTTGATCTTCTTCAGGCTCCCAATTAGGGTTTGGTGATATTGCTTCATCATCACTCACACCATCAAGATGCGCTCCTCTCCTATGGATTGTCTCCATAGCATCTAATCTGGCTACAATTTGTCTCAATGTATCCAATATGGCATTGTCAGCATTTCCTCTGCCTCAAACCATCTTTACAATCAAGTTCCTGCAAGATCTTAACCCTCTGCAAGTTGTAGGTCAAATCTTCAAATCTACCACCCCACAACCAAATTGACTTAGGGTTCTACACGATCCAATCTCTAGAAGGAAAAACCTGAAGCTTTGATACCATCTAGTGCAAGGAGGGGGGTGAACAACTACATTCTACAAGTTATAGGTGAAATCTTCAAATGTGTCACCCTACAACCAAATTGACTTAGGGTTTTACCCGATCCAATCTCCACAAGGACGAACCTAAAGCTCTAATACTACATGGTGCCCCAATATTTTGGGCATGGCATTCTACAACAGGCTTTGAATGTGCCCTAGAAAATACTCTCAACAATCTTTCCTCATCTTGATCTTCTCTAGGCTCTTGATTAGGGTTTGGTGCTATTGCTTCATCATCACTCACATCATCAAGATGTGCTCCTCTCCTATGGGTTGTCTCCATAGCATCTAATATGGCTGCAATTTGTCTCAATGTATCCAATATGGCATTGTCAGCATTTCCTCTACCTCGAACCATCTTTACAATTAGGTTCCTGCAAGATCTTAACCATCTACAAGTTATAGGTCAAATCTTCAAATTTGCAACCCTACAACCAAATTGACTTAGGGTTCTACGTGACCCAATCTCCACAAGGACGAACCTGAAGCTCTAATACCACCTAGTGCAAGGAGGAGGGATGAACAAATAGGGCCAAAAGGCTCACCCAACTATCCAACCACCTCGTTGACTACACACAATGGAAGCAAAAAAAACCCAGAAAACAACACTAAGGAGAGAGAACAAATACTTTCATTGATTCCTTAAATGTTCAGCATACATGTCCAGCTATAAGGCCTTCTAGGTTACGGTCAGATACAAATACTACTTCAAGATCTACAAACCATCTTCAAATTCGTATATCTAGAAATATATGCTCTGACTCTCCGTTCTCTAAGCTCTACCTAAAGCTAAACCAAACACCTTTACTTATACTTGTCAAAATGGCTTACAGAAGATTATAGAACATTACATCGTAGAAAGGTCGACCTCAAAACGGTCAACACTCATCCCTGGACAAGATCCTATCATTAAATTCATGATCCAAATTAAATACATATGTCAGCTCAAACTAGGAACCAATCATAGACAAACTTGGCCAAAGAAGGAACTGAATATGACCAAATATCAATTCACTTGGCACAAGAAGGAACACTCGGCCAACATTGGACAACTCAGCAGTAACTGGCAAAATGAACAAAAGATGAGCAGGATTACAAGGCAACCCAGGATGCTCCTGCATGAGGTTGGGAGCATCAAGAAATAAGAATCGTTAATTGTTGGAAAAGATTATGTCAATAATCTCTTAACAAAATTACTATATCATTTTGAGTTAACTATGCAGTTTTGAATACAAGGGAAAATAATTAAATAAGAAAGGGAAATCAATGATAATGTGTTATTAAATGTCAAAACTTTAGTCTCGTGTTATGTATGTTATGATGTGTAAAACCCTAAAATACTTGTTCCGTTATTCAGTAGTTTTGTTTCATTTTAAAAATTAGCTTGAAAGAATAGTATAAGAGTGAGAAGCAGAAATCAAAGAAAGAAACATGTGACATTTTTTGTTGAATAAAGGGATAACATGTCAATGCAGAACAAGTGGCAAGAAAATTAGTAGCAGTTTAAGGATAACCTATCTTAAATTTCACATTGTTATTAAAAAATTAGTAGTAATTTCTTGTTTAAATATATATGCTCTAATTAGTGTAGGGAAATTTGTGTGAAGTAGATTAAAAGCGGTGACAAAAAACATGATACTGGAAAAAGTAAAATAGTAGATATACAAAAGACAAGTCGGGTTACAAAGTTGGGATAACGCATCATGACTGCAAAGACCCAACTTGCAAGAGAGAGTGAGAGGAAGGGAGATCCATGTAATCAAGTTTTTGATGTCTCTTTCTCAACTGTTCTCTATCCTTTTCTACGGCTCTATCTTTTATTATTACTTAAATTTTTCCCTTATTCAAATCCTCTCATTTCTTTGCTTAGTTGCTTATAAATAACTCTTTTCCCTCTTTTCTTTTTTCAACTCTTGCCTTAATTTTTCAATCTTTTACACTAGTTGATTATTAGGTTTCATTTTCCTTTAGTTTTGAATATTTTCCTACTTAAGAATTTATTCTCACGATCTAATACCAATATAACGGTGAGAAAATAAGGTTGTTAGGCTTCTAGGTCAACTACTTACTAAAATAATCTAAGGTTGATAGAAAGTTTCTTAAATGCCTACTGGTTCAAATGTACAAAACATGGCTCCTATTTATCCAAATGACCAACAAGGATTCTATTGACTTTCTATAACTCAAACCAATTCAAACAAAGCACTTTCAAAGTTGTTGTTCACTATAACAATAAACCAAACTTGTTTTCTTATTAGGTCTAATTGCCTGATACATCTTCATTGAGCAATTCTAAATCTTTTCTCCCAGATGTCTAAAGTATGGTCAAATTAAATTTGAAATAGTGACACTCAACTATATTAACATATTTCAAACTCAACTATTAGTGTATTGGACAATTTTTTCCAAATAGAGGAAAGTCGCTATTTATAGACATATTCAATCTCAATTTTATAGAGTAATTATATAGAAATATGTGAAACCTAACCTTCAATATTTCAACAAAAGTGTTATTTGTTCTCAATCGAATGAAATTACAATCAATGTGATCTTATAAGGTCCGCAACTATAAAAGTCTCAGTTTGCTCCTATAAACCTTCATTCAATTAGGAATTACCCAATGCATGGTCTCCCAACACAGTTCCAACCCAATGAAAGTTATTTGAGAATTAGATCAACATATTAGACTCATCCAAATCATAAAAAATCGGTCTCTTCAAGTATTTTTCCTATTGTTATAACACAACCTCAATTTTACTATTCTTTCAATCACAATAAATGTGATGATCACCTCACACACTTATTATTTCTACATTTAAATGATTATCTTCTCATGATACATGTTATATTATGACCATTCTATGAGAGAATGACAATACTATGAGATATAGGGCATTTTCACTCATAGAATGGTCATTGTCATCAAGAGTAGTCAAAACTGTTGAAAACAATACAAAATTCTTGTATCTATTAGCAATAAACTATGAAAAGATGCAACAAAAGTGGCATTAATCTTACATAAGATGTATTTTAATGACTTGTAATCTTCCTTTGATCATCCAATTATTCAACCAAAACAAAGTGATTTCTCCATAATTCAAGTAGACAAGAAAATTGCAAAACTTTCATCGAAGTATGTACAAAAGTCTTCCTCCAAACTCCAACACACATTGTCCATGTCTTTACCAGGCTTTAAAGTATATTTTACAACAACTATAACCGATCCAAATCATTCTAAACCTTTTTTTAAAATATGGATGTGAAGTGTATAATCACTATAATGTTAAACCTATGTAAAGGCATAAGCAATGTGTGTTGGAGTTTGGAAGAAGATTTTTGTATGGACTGATAAAATTTGCAATAAAAAGTCATTACTTCTATGATTTTTATTGTGTATTTGAATTGTATAGTAATTTATTTGTTCTAGTTGAATGAATAAATGTTCAAAGAAAAATTCTAAGTCATCAAACACACCATATGTAAGAGTAAACAAAGAAAAGGTCACTGTTGTTGCAACTTTTCACAATTTATTGCTAATAGATATAAGGAATTTGTATTATTTTTAATAGTTTTGATTACTCTTAATGGAAATAATCATTCTATAAGAAGAAATGTTATATTTTTCATTAGGTCATCCTAATATAACATTTACCATGAGGAGCTTACCATTTACATGCAGATATACTTATTGTGCAAGGTGATCACCATTTTTATTATGATTGAAGGAACATTAAATTTGGAGTTAGATTATACTAGTAAGCAAAATACCTAAAGGAAACCTTGTTTTTATGGTTAGGATGAGTCTAATTGTTATTCTGATGTGGAAATAACTTTCATTGGTTGGAATTGTGTAGGGAGATCAAACATTGGACAAACCCTAGATCAAATGAGGGTTTATAGGAGCAAATTGGAGCTTTTGTAGTTGTAGACACTATAAGACTAAATTGATTGTAGTTTTCATTAATTGAGAACAAATAACATCTCTATTGAAAGATATAGTGTTAGGAGACACATATTTCGTATAGTTATTTTGTAAAAGTGTGGTATATAAGTCTATAAACAATAATTTGTCTTTGTTTAACAAATTTGGTCCAAAGCACAAATAGTTGTATTTTAAATATGTTAATATATTGTCAAATTAGTGTCAAGATCTCAGATTTAATATGAAGGTTATTTGGAACATTTGGGAGAAAAGAATTAGAATTATTCATTGAAGATGCAACAGACAATTAGGCCTAAAAGGACAACAACCTAGGTTCATTGATAAAACGAACACCTAGAACTTTAAAATGGTTTGTTTGGATTGGGTTGAGTGAGAAGTCATCAATAGAATTTTTTTATCATTTGAAAAGTTGGGAGTCATGTTTTGGACATTTGAGCCAATAGGTGTCTGTGCCTAAGAAATATTGTATCAAACTTGGAGTATTTTAAGATGTAGCTAGCCTAGAAATCTTAAAGGTCTATTTTCTCCCCATTATATTGGTACCAGAGCTTGAAAATAGATTTTTGAGTAAGGAAATTTACAAAATTAAAAAAGATGAAACCTAATAATCAATTAGTCTGAAAGATTGAAGAATTAAGGTAAGAGTTAGAAAAAGAAAAAATGGTAAAGAGAGAATTAGAAGAAACTAAAGAAAGAGAAAAGAGGATTGGAAAAAGAGAGAGATTTAAGTTACTAGAAAATATAGAGGCTCTAGAAAACAAAAGAAATGATTTGAGAAAGGGACATGACAAATCTTTTTGCAGGGATCCTTCTTTCTTCCACTCTTTCTTGCAACTTGTACAATTGTTGTTATGAGATGTTATCTCAACATTGTAACACGACTTGTCTTTCGTATCCATATTTTTTTCATTTTTCCACCATTGTGTTTTCCTCTACCATTGATAATCCACTCTAAACAAATTTTCATGTATTAATTAGAGCATAAATTTTCAAACAAAAAATTGTTGCCAATTTTTCAATAACAATGTGAAATTTAACACAAATTATTCTTAAATTGTTGTTAGTTTTCTTGTCTCTTGTTCTAAATTGACAGGTTGTCTCTCATATTCAACAAAAAATGTCATGAAATCCTTTTTTTGATTTCTACTTCTCACTCTTCTACTATTCAGTCAAGTTAATTTTTAAAATGAAGCAAAACTAGTGAATAACAAGACATGTATTTTAGAATTTTACACATCACAAATACATAACACAAGATTAGGGTTTTGACATTGATAACACATCATTAGATTCCCTTTCTTATTTAACCATTTGCCCTTTTTCTTTGAAACTATATCTTTAACTTGAAATTGCATAGTAATTTTGTCAAGAGAATAGTGACATTTTATTTTACAACAATTAACTACTTTTGTTTCGTGATGCACCTAACCTCATACATTTTCAAAAGACATTTATCTACATTGAATTGTGTTTGACCGAAACTTAGAGGCATTGTCTTTATACTCATGGTTCTTCTATGCATGTTATAGCATGTTTTTTGCGTATTAAATTCTCATATACCAGGGTATTTTTTGCATCAGGATAGACAACTCTACATCACCATTTCACCTTTGATGCATTTCTTCCCCCTTTGATTATAAAGAAGTTGCTCCTCTCCAAAGATTCTATCTCACATGCACAAGTCTCACACTTTGAGGTTGTTTCCATGTTTCACAAGGTTGTCTAGAAATAAGAGATTAGGCAAGGGTGCAAAACTTCATGTTCTATCGAAAATTTAGGTTTCTATGAAACTTATTCTTCTTGTGTAACCTTTTTCTTGCCTTGTACATATCATAACTTTCTAATTCATGAATTTTGATATAGTTGCATTTTTAATTTGTTTGATACTTCATATTTTGATATAACATGGCCCTTTGATATAACTTCGTCAAAATTCATGCTTTTGACATAGTTATGTATTTTTATTTGCTTCATACTTCAAACATAGCCCTTCCATGAATCTTCTTTATTCTAGATTACTAAGAAGGCTTGTTCAACAAAAAAATATGTATATGACTTATAAAACACAAGATGTAGTTAAGTCACATCATGAATCCCGAATGGGAACATTTGTCATGTCATGCCCAAAATACAAGGGCAAAAACAAACGTAAATTTTTTATTTCTTTTTTAAAGATTAATAACGCCACTAAGTTTGATATGTTTGTTTTCACAAGCTAAAGTATAGGTATAATATAAAAGGTTCTCCTAACAATATCCTGACATTCCATTTAGTTTATAATCATCATCCAGGAATAAATCATTAAATTAAACTTTCATTATTAAATCGATTAATTGAATTAAACAATCCAATGTCAAGTAATTAAAAGATATAACACATTATTTATTTTATTTATTTTTAAAATATTATACTCACAAAACAATAGTACCAGACCCACTAGTAAACATAATTTACAATCGACCAAAATATTAATTAACCCCATAATTAATTTTTTCTAATAACTCATAATTAAATTTAACATAAACAAAATGTCTTTTAATTCTAAACTAAGGCTAAATAATAATAAAAATAATATGACTAACTAATGCTTTAAAATTTTCTAAGTTATACCAAATTCAAGTTTAAACATTGAGACAACTCTATATCCTAAAACTTTAACTATAATAATTTAGAATATAAATATAACTAAACAAAACAAAAGCATAATAAATACTTAAAAATTTAAACAAACTAAAACATACTTAAGCTAAAACTAAATTATACTAAATAAATTTTAACTAACACTGAAATAAATATAACTATTAACATTACTAAATATACTAATTAACGAATATTTAAAAACATATTAATTTAACTACTTAAAAATAAAACTAACTAACTTTAAACATATCTACTTAACAAAATCCTAAACTAACATAATATTAATATCTTAAAATAAGACTAATTACACAAAATAATAAAAATTACTAATATCTAAATTTACAAAGACTAACTAACCCCTACCTCTACCCACCCTAACCACCTACCCCACTAACTCCCCTTTCCCCACCTCACGCCTAAGACTTCCTATTTCCCCCACATGGGCACAAGGCCCCATGACTATTCCCCTCACGTGGTCCCAGGTTGAAAAACACAGCACAAAGATCCTCCATGGGAATGTATGCCTAGCCAAGGAAAAAGGCAAGGAATAAAGGTTTTAAACTTAATAACAAACCTGCACACCTTCCACTTGACCCTCCAATCATCTATCATGTCACGTGAGTAGGGTTGCGAATTTTATGGGGGTGCAAGGGTGATGGCATCCCCCTTAAATGCACATTTGGTCAAATTAAGCATGTGCCTAGTTTATTCTCTCTTTTTTAGGGTAAGGGTAGCTATATTTAGAAAGTAAAGTGAGTAGCTTAGGATATAATACATAGTTATTTTATATGTATGCTATTTTTAATTGTTTATTTAAATTTATAACATAATCAAATTAAAGAATTAAAGATATGTTAGGGGAATCCAAGGAATATGCTCTATTGAAGGGGGATTTTTTTTCTTTCTTTCCCCATACAAATTTCAGAGAGCAATATTGCTCTATAGAATTTTTTTTTCTCAAGTCCATTTTTTGTATAAGTATAGATTTTGATTGCCAAATATATATTCATGTTTAAGGGGGGAATAATTATTATTATTTTTTAAGTATTGGATTTGTGCAAAGTAAATCTATTTAACCAAAGGGGAATATTATATTTTCTTTCTAATGTTGATTATAATCATCGAGTTCAAATATTTTGTTTTAATCAATGACGTAGGATTACTTTACTTCCTAATAATTACAAAAATACAATGAAGTCCAAATCAAGCATCAAAATTTTTTTAATATACTTTGTATCTTAAATTGCATAATTGTATATCATCACTTTATCTAATTAATCCAAATCAAATGAATATGATTACGAAACATAAGAATGCCAAAAAGAGTGAAACATCATTTTATCCATTTTTTGATACACACATACATATAACTTAATTATAAGAAGAAATTCATATGAAGGAATACTACTCTCTTTTTTATTATTGAACCACCTGATTCAAAGGCATTTTTACACAGGATTATTATCACAAGGAGAAATCTTCTAACATATTTGAATTCTAATAACAATTATGAATTTCCTTCTTGGCTCCATAACAAGGAAAGTCTGCAACACATCAAGATGATCATGGAGAGAACGAAAATTGATTTGGAGACAACCAATCTTAATATGAAGACAATTTCAAACACTCACTCTCATCCAAGTTTACACAATAGGTTCGTCATTGAACCAGACTAGGGAGAAGGTGGAATTTTTCAACAGGAGACGTCGGTCACAACACCATAACAGGTGTCATTTCGGAGATATAAACTCAAGCACTTTTATTCTTCCATTTCTTAAATTCCAAAACTCAAAACATGGTTTATGCTGACGAGTAAGGGCCCATAACAACCTACTCTCTCTCCCTCTCCTCGTCCTGAGAAGAGACTTTGCACTGTCGGAGTCCAACTAAATATCTCCTCTCGTACATAGTCATTTCTGCCCTATGTGAGGGTGAGTAATGTCAATACAACCCATACAATCCCTTCAAAAATTAAAGCAAAATACAAAGGGAAAATATTTAAGAAAAAACTTATTTCAATCCCTCCCAAACATATTCAACAAACACACAAACATACATATGCAAACAAAATGACTTAAGCATGAAACACAGCATGAACCAAAAGAGCTTGAAGGGTTCCTACCTTCACAATAAAGTTATGGCAATTGAACAATTTGAGATGAGCTTTCCTTCCTTCTCCTTCTCCTTCTCCTTCAATCCTGAATTGCTCTCTAAAACTAGAGGTTGGGTGAACACTCCTCTCTCAACTTTGTCTCTAAATAAGATGTTAACTCAACCACCTTCAAAAAGCAATAACTCTTCCACTTGTCTAAGGTTCTAAAGACTTTTAATTCAACTTGTCATAAGGCTAACCTCAAGGTGTAGTCAAGCTTATCCAACTCATAGTGAAAATTTTCAATTTTCGCACTAAAGCAAAAATGAGATATTTGGGTGACCATAAAAGTCAACAAAAGGGGCTAGGGGGGTGGGAAATGCTCCCAACCCATACCCATGCCCCTTAAGTACTTAGTTTTCATGATTTTAGGCCTCCAAGAAAAATTAAGGACCTATCAAAATGCTTGAAAAATTTTGGACTTCCTATCAACCCCTCAAAAATGCAAATGAATCACTAATCCTGATTAGGGTAATTAATCTCAATTACTAATTGATTAGAAAAAAGTTAAGTAATCTAATCCAACTTAGATCTTTAGGTTACTCGATTAACCCTAACTATCATGGTGAAATGCATATACAAGCCACGAGTGTCAAGCAACACTATAAAATTACTATTACAAAATATTAACATTTATTGATTACAAAATGATACATTTATTCATTTCACAATACAAATAAAATACGAACAACGAAGTTTGCATCTCTCATTAGATTCAACCTTAGTTTCCACAAATTGTACATAGGATTCAATTTCGATACTCCATTAAATTTCCTAGCTAAAATATCCTACACACTCAAGAAAATGAGTGTGCAAGATATTTTAGCCGAGAAATCTAACAGAGAATCAAAATTGGACCCTATGTACCGTTTGTAGAAGCCAGGGTTGAGTCTAATAAAATATGCAAACCTCATTGTTCGTATTTTATTTGTATCGTGAATTGAATGAATGTATCATTCTGTAATCATTAAGTGTTAATATTTTGTAACAATGATTTTATAGTGTCACTTGGCACTCATGATCGTATATGCATTTCGGCGTGATAGTTAAGGTTAACGGAGTAATCTAAGAATGTGAATTGGACTAGGTTAGTGACAATTTTTCTATTCAGTTAATAATTGAGATTATTTACCCTGATCAGAATTAATGGTTTAATTTGCATTTTGAGGGTTGTAAGAAAGTTCAAATTTTTCAAGCATTATGATAGGTCCCTAAATAGTCCTAGAGGCCAAAAATCATGAAAACTAAATACCTAAGGGGTATAGGTATGGGTTTGGGGCATTTTTCACCCGTCTAGCCCTTTTTGTTGACTTTTGTGGTCACTCAAATATCTCATTTTTGTTTTATTATAAAATTGAAGTTTCACCATGAGTTGGATAAGTTAAACTCCACCTTGAGGTTAGTCTAAATGATAGGATTGAGTTAGAAGACTCTAGAAGCCTTTAGGCAAGTGGGAGAGTTATTGCATTTTGTAAGTAGTTAAGTTGGGATTCTATTTAGAGGTAGATTTGAGAGAGGGAGAGTGTTCACCCAACCTCTAGTTTTAGAGAGCAATTCAAGATTGAAAGAGAAGGAAGGAAAGCTCATCTCAAATTTTAGTTGTCATAACCTTATTATAAAGGTAGGAATCCTTCAAACTCATTTTGTTCATATTGTGTTTCATTCTTAAGTAGTTTTTTTGCATATGTATGTTTGTGTGTTTGATGAACATATTTGGGAAGGATTGAAATGGGTTTTCCTTAAATGTTTTCCTTAGTATTTTACATTTGATTTTCAAAGGGATTCATTTGAGTTAGAAGACTCTAGAAGCCTTTAAGCAAGTGGGAGAGTTATTGCATTTTGGAAGTAGTTGAGTTGGGATCCTATTTAGAGGTAGATTTGAGAGAGGGAGAGTGTTCACCCAACCTCTAGTTTTAGAGAGCAATTCAAGATTGAAAGAGAAGGAAGGAAAGTTCATCTCAAATTTTAATTGTCATAACCTTATTATGAAGGTAGGAATCCTTCAAACTCATTTTGTTCATATTGTGTTTCATTCTTAAGTAGTTTTTTTGCATATGTATATGTTTGTGTGTTTGATGAACATATTTGGAAAGGATTGAAATGGGTTTTCTTTAAACGTTTTCCTTAGTATTTTACATTTGATTTTCAAAGGGATTGTATGGGTTGTATTGGTATTACTCACTCTCAGATAGGACAAAAGTGGTCATTTACGAGAGAAGGTCTTTAGTTGGACTTCGGCAACATAGAGTCTCACCTCAGGACGAGGAGAGAGAAAAAGTAGGGTGTTATGGGCCCCTACTCATCAGCACAAACCATGTTTTGAGTTTTGGAATTTAAGAAATAGGACAAAAGTTCTTGTGATTATAGCCCCAAAAGAGTACCTGTTACGGACCAATGTCTCTATTAGAAAAAATCCACCTTCTCTCTAGTCTAGTTCAAGGACGAACCTATTGTGCAAACATGAATGGGACCAAATGTTTGTTTTGTCTTTTTGTTAAATTGTTTGTCTTCTGGTCAGTTTCGTCCTCTCTTTGATGTGTTGCAGACTTCGTAATGGCTACTCTGTTGTGGAGCCAAGCAGGAAATTCAGACTTGTTATTGAAATTCAAATATATTTAGGACTTTTCTCCTCGGGATTACTATCATGTTGTAAAAATGTTATTGTTTAATGTATTGTTGAAACGATTATGCTCTGGGGTTTTCTTCCCTAATTATTTCCCAAGGGAGTCCTTGAATCTGATGAATGAATTAAAAAAGAGTGATTTCCTTTCATATGGTTTTTCTTGTAATTTAGTTATATGCATGTGTCTATCAAAAAATGGATGTAATGATATTTCATCCTTCCTATGGCATTCTTATGTTTCGAAATCATATTCATTTGACTAATGTTAATTAGATAAAATGGTGATATATAATTATGCAATTTAAGTTCAAAATATGTTAAAGAATATTCAATGTTTGATTAGCACATCATTTCGTAATTTTCGTGAATGTTAGGAAGTAAAAAAATTTCAACTCGAATATTCAAGTATTACATTTAATCCTAATATCATCTTTTATATATATATATATATATATATATATATATATATATATATATATATATATATATATATATAACCCCCTTGTTTATTTAAGTAAATTGGACAATCTATTACTTAGAAATAAAAATATTATATAATTCCCCTTGTCTTTGAAAATATAAATTTCTTTCAAAATCTATACTTAGAAAAAAAGGACTTGAGGACAAAAAAATTGCCATCTTAAGTATGAGAAGGAAATAATTCCCTTTAGAATAGAGAATATTCCCCTAAAGATTCTTTTTCAAATCCATTTTATGTATTAAATTAATAAGTTAAAAAAATATTACATTGCATAAACATAAATAAAATGTATAAAACAAATATCTAAACCCCACCCACAAATCTTTTAAACTTTACTCCCCATGACATCATTATTGATGTCACCCCACCCTTTCCTTACCCCCAAAAATGTCACATCATATTGGATTTGCTTCAAGTCAAAAATTTGCATTAAATGCCTTTAATGGGATTAGACTTAGAAGTTTCCCTTAAATGTGATTGGTTGAAGGAGATTGCATGGGATTGGACTTGGAAGTTTCCATAAATTTACATATCTTAAATGCAAAACACCCCATGTGACATGGCAAGAGGGAATAAAGTGTGTTTTGAATTTGCATTAAATAGAGTTGGAAAAAGGTAGTAAGTTTAATTTTGTATTTATTTTTTGTATGTTTTATTTAAAGTTAGATGTTAGAAATTAGTGTTAGAATATGTTAGATTTTAAATTTAGATAGTGTGTTATTTTGTTTAAATATTTTAGTAAAATTTAACGTTAGGAATTGTTAATCTATAGTTAAGTTTAGTTAGTGGAAGTTAGTAGTTAAGATTAGTATTAGTTAGTATTAAATTTATTCATTAGATTTTAATTAGTGTTAGTTAAGAATTTAAGTTAGTATAGTTTAGTTTCATTTAAGTGATTTAATTAATTTAAAAAGTTGATTTGATGTTTTAGGAATTTAGTTAATTTTATTAATATGTTCAAAGTTTTGAAGTTAGTTGCTAAATGATAAGATGTAAAGATGGGTTAGTTTATTTATTTATTTTTGTGGATTAAGTTATTTAGTTGTTTTAAATTTATTTAGTTAATGTTAATAAGTTAAAGTTAGAATATAATGTATGTTAATATTAGTGTAGTTAGTTATTGTTTTAATATTAATATTATATTAGTTAAGGATGTTGATTAATATTTTGAATGGTTGTAACTTTATGTTTACTAGTAGGATTTTTAAATTTTTTTAAAATTTATGTTTAAATGTTGAAAAGTAAATAAAAATAATATAATGTTCTAAATTAAGGTAATTAAGTATTGGTAATGATTAAGATATGATTGACTACATAAATTTTATTAATATTATTTTGGTAACATCTAAGATTGACTTTAAAGGATGAGTTAGTATGTTAATTAGCATACGACTTAAAAAGTAATAATGTTTAGATCTTTTAATTAATTGTATTTGGGTTGTTTAATTTAAATAATTGAGTTAATAATGAAAGTTTAATTTAATGAACTATTCTTACACGATGGTTATAAACTGAAATGTAGTCTTAAGGTATTGTTAGAGGAACATATATATCTGCATTTTAACCTACCACAGTTTAACTTGTGAATCAAACATATCGAATTATATCAAAACCTAATGTGACCTCTGTATGTCTTTAGTCAACCAGTTTTAACATAGTAGTTTAATTAATCTTTTTTTTAAAATATTACGTGTGTTTTTGCCTTGTATTCTGGGCATGACAGAGTCAGAGATGTCTAGGGTAGCTTAAGACAATATTCTATACTCTTTAAGTTTAAATGCATTGACAAGACAAAAGTTGGAAAAAGTTGTCATGATGACTTTTACAACTTTACAAATTGCATTGACGATATTTGGCAAGAAGTTGCATTTTGTGCCTAGTTAGTTATAGGCACTCACAAATAGTTCAAACATGTTTGATTGAAATATTTAAGACCTCTAAAAGTGGTGAAAGAAGGTCAATTGCCATTTTAAGCAATTTGGATTAACAAATCATTGAATTTTTTTTGTTTTATTTGCATAGTTTGTTTGCTACATATGAGAAACTCATGTGTCATTGAATCAACTTAAAGCATTGAATCTCAACTTCTAAGGCATGTTTGGTCACGGGCAAAGGAATGGAGAATAGGCATGTAATATTGGGAATAGGAATGGCTATTCTAATAACAGCTACTTTTTGGAATGGGTATAAGCTCATTTTAGAGGCAAAATGGAAAACGTATTCCAACTTTTCAATTCCTATTCTAGCAACCAAACGGGCCCCTAGTGACAAAAGGATACAAGCCACAAGAGAAACTCAAATGTTAATATTTATCGAGGATATTGATTCATCCCTGTATCCTCTAAAGGCGGAGGCAGACTCTTTGGAAGGCAGATGTCAGTGCAAATGTATATGGATGCTAGCCGGTTGGCCACTTCCAACCAACCGAGCCACAAAAGAAACTCAAATGTCAATATTTATCTAAGATGCAGATTCATCCATGCATCCTCTGGAGGCAAAGGCGGATTCTACAAAAGGTGGATGTTGATGTAGATGTGTCTAGATGTCGATTAATTAGCCACTTCCAACCCACTAAATGCGCGCAGAAGCCAATGTGGTAGCTTTCGACTAGCATCTGGATGCATTTAGGAACCTTCACTAGCCTTTGCAGGCTCAAACAACAATAAAGTCATTTTTAATGATTATTTTCCACTTAGAAGACATTCATACACATGAGGGATAAGATTTTTCAACCTAATTTTTGCTTGTAAACCCTAAAATAGCCCTAAAAGAGGTCATTCAACCACTCTTCATCACCATTTTATTTGCAACTAGACTATATCTCATTTGCACGCCCATTTTGGCATTTTAAGGCAAGGTGATAATTTTCAAACAGGATCATCCATAGGGCAAGAGATAGCTTTGACAAAAATATTTTTAAGAATCTAAGCTTTGCTAAGCATTTTATCTCATTCTTGAATTCTTTAATGATTTTTTCAGATTTGGATGAATTCATTCAAATTTGTGAAGGAATATTCAAGTTGCTTTAGTTCTTTTTTAGAAATAAAGAAACAAGTTTAGCTATCTATATAGTAGTTTTGTATCATTTTTTGGCACTTGTATGTTTCATGTTCATAATTTTTTTCTAATTTGAATATATTTAATTTCTTACTATAGGCATATCAAGAAATTATATCATATTGTGCAAGAATGGTTGCCACCAATAGTCAAAGCTCAATAGGAGGGCCAATAGCTAATAGTTTTAAAATTGATGTAGGATCTCCTTTATGGAGACATACCACAAAAATGTCACAAGCATTTGGAGGTGGCTCATATATTTGAAATGTATTTTTTGTCAAAGTGACAAAGGAAAACCATTCAATAGCTCTTATTCTCGGGCTAAACTTCACGTGTCTCTAAAGGTGGCTCATATATTGGAAGTGTAATTTTTGTCAAAGTAACAATGGCAAACCATTCAATAGCTCTTATTCTTAGGCCCAACTTCATTTTATGGGCCCTGCTAGTAAAGGATTATCAATGGGCAAAGGCCTTTAGATGGGAGGGGGTAATCTAAGAAATAACAGATTCATTTGTAAAAGAATAAGAAGTTGTTGATAAATTAATAAAAATATAAAAACAAATTTTTCATCAACCTTTATCCTCAAAGAAAACAATGCATTTACCCACCAATAGTATCCTCTAAACACCCATTCTTGCAAGTGCCCATACCGAGAGTAAAAGGGGTAGAAGTAGAAACTATTGTCTACAAAAGAAGTCCATTGGACACTGCAAAAGAGGTCCATTGATGTACGATCCCATTTATGGAGACATCCACAAATATGTCATGGATATTTGGAGGTGGCTCATATATTTGGAATGTAATTTTTGTCAAAGTGACAAAGTAAAACCATTAATAGTTCTTATTCTCGAGCCAAACTTCAGAGGTATCTGAAGGTGGCTCATATATATTGGAAGTGAATTTTCTGTCAAAATAACAAAGGCAAACTATTCTATAGCTCTTATTTTTGGGCCAAACTTTATTTAATGGGCCCTTCTAGTAAAGGATTTTCAACGTGCAAAGGTACATATGGAAGGGGTGTTATATAATGTACAAATAGCTTGATTTGTAAAAGATCACGAAGTTGCTGATAAATTGATAAAATGATCAAAACAAAGTTTTTATCAACCTCCATCCTCAAAGAAAACACTGCAATTACTCACTAATTATATTCTCCAAACACCCATTCTTGGAAGTACCTATATTGAGAGTAGAAGAGGATGAAGTAAAAACTACTACCTGCAAAAGTGGTCCATTGGACACTGCATTTAAAATGGAGGCAAGAGAGCTTGTCGATCAAGCCATTGCACATTCTCTATGTCAACGATCTTCCTTTCAATTTGGTGAGATTGTCATATTGGAATGAAATGGTGGCAACCCTAAATAAAGCATCAGTTGATTACACAAGTCCTAGGTATGAAAAGGTGTGTACTATTTTATTGCAAAAAGAGAAGCCTTATGAAGAGAGATTTATTCAACCAATTAAAATTCATGGAAAATATCTATTTATTAATTTTGACGGATGGAAAAATTCGAGAAACTAGCCATTGATTGTAGTGTCATCCAAAGGGCCAATATTTTTGAAGGTGAAGTGGAAGATTCATTACTCGTTTCCAAAACTCTCATTGAGACCATAAAGATGGTGGGTAGTGAGAATGTAGTTCAAGTGATTACTAGAATAATGTAAAAAAATGTAGGGGTGCAATTACCCACCAATTGTATCCTCCAACACCCATTCTTGCAAGTACATATACTAGGAGTAGAAGAGGGAGAACTAGAAACTATTGCTCGCAAAAGAGGTCCATTAGACACTGCATTTGAAATGGAGGCAACAGATCTTGTTGATCAAGTCATTACACGTTGTCTCTATGTCAATGGTATTTCTTTCAATTTAGTGAGATTGTCATATTGGAAGGAAATGGTGGCAACCATAAATAAAGCACCAGCTGATTAGACAAGTCTCGAGTATGAAAAGGTGTGTACTATTTTATTGCAAAAAGAGAAGTCTTGTGTAGAGAGATCTATTCAACCAATTATAAATACATGGAAAACATCTAGTGTTTCTATTGTTTTGGATGGATGAAAAGATTTAAGAAAGATGGAAAGATTCAAGAAACCAACCATTGATTAATGTGATTGCATTGTCACCCAAAAGGGCAAATTTTTTAAGGCAGATAATTGTGAAGGGGAAGTGAAAGATTCACAATTCATTTCTAAAATTCTCATTGCGACCATAGAGATAATGGGTAGTGAGAATGTAGTTCAAGTGATTACAGCTAATGTAATAAATTAAAGTGGTGCAAGTGCTTTCGTTGAGGGCTGCCATATTTTTCAGACACCATGCACCATACACTCCCTAAACAAATTAGCACCCAGATAGATTGGGTGAAGAAAATACACCAAGAGGGAGAGAAGATACAAATGAGTGTGATGGACCACCAAATGTCACAATACATATTTAGATTATTCTTCAATTTGGAGTTGCTAAAGGCAATTTGTAATTAGTAAATTTTATTTATTTAATTAATTTGAATATATTTTATATCATGTTCAATTATCAAATTGTCTATAACTTTGCTTGATATCTATTGGCATATTGTTATGATTAACTTACTTAGGTGGTTGAATCTTGATTCGCATCTCATACTATTGTTATGAGAAGACTTGTCAAGGTAAGCCAAATGGTTATTTCTAGTCGATGGGGTATAACAGCTTCAAATTCAAAAATGGCACAAAAGGTCAAGGCATTAACCTTGGATGAAAATTGGTGGGCTCATGTGTAATTTGTATTAGATTTTGTTGATTCAGATCAAACTTGTTTGGGGGATACCTATGATGGCATGGATACAATGGTAGACAAGGTAGAACTTTCTATACAAACATGCGAGGATGACCCCACAAAATGTGAAGCCTTATGCAATCAACTTGAATCAATCATTCATCATTGTTGGGAGAAGATGACTACATCATTGCACATCCTTTCGCGTGCCTTATCTCTAAGGTACTATAGCAAGGAAGTACTTGGTATGTCAAGTACGATACATGTTGCTAGTGTGTGCTACAAAGCTTTTGCAAGACTCTTAGTAGATGATGACACTCACAAAAAAGTTAGGACTAAATTTGGGTTATTTGTTTCAGGAGCAATACTTATCCCTCTTGCAATAAAGGACCAATGTAACATGGTAGCTATCACATGATGGTACCTCTATGGTCAACTACTTAAGCATCTACAACCTCTCGCAATCAAAATCCTCTCACAAATAAGTTTTATTTGTTTTTACTTTTTTGTTTACCCCATGTATTCTACAACTCTTTAAATTGATTTTCAATGTTTCATTTTTATGTTTTACTTTAATAATTAATTTTGTAATTGTGAACATATCTAGGTTGCAAGCTATTCCACTGTTGAACATAATTGGAGTACCTACCAACTGAAGCATAACTAGTTGGGCTCTAAAAATGTTGAAGACTTGGTTTTCATTCATACCAACTTGTGTCTTTTGTCATGTAAGGAGGATCACTACAAGGAAGGAGCAGCCAAGGTTTGGGATGTAAAACCCGAGTGTACAAACTTGGATGCAACAATTCAAGATCTTGCTACAATTGTGGATTATAATGTTAAAAACATCACGACACATGTTGTATCTAGTGCTTGAGTGGAACCATTCTTGGTTCAAATGATCTTGAGCTTGCACCAATTGGAGGAGTTGGAGATGATGAAGAATTTTTTGTGAATCCATATGATTCAGACTCAGATTGATAAACATCAAATGATGAACTATATTTTGATTTCATAATTGTGATGATTTATTGATTTGCACTACAATCATGAACATAAACATATATGATGTCATTGATATGGTTTATAATCTTATTGAATATTTGAATATGTATTGGTGAAGTTACAAGCTACCAATTGTTTTAATTTTATATATTTCTTTCACTTCTTTGCATATACATATATACACGCATCCACATCCCACAAAAACAAAATCGCGCATATGCACACCCGTTTCCCATCCACTTCTACATCTGCATATGAATCAATAACTTAGGTATTTATCTTTGAATGACTTACACTAAAGTGGAGAATTTAATTGGAAACCATTTTCGATACTAACCATCCCAATCTAATATTATGGAATTTCAATATGGAGTTGTCTTAAAACAAGAGAAACTTAATTATCAATATTTATCTTTGAATGGCTTACAAACCAATTTCCATATTGACTCCCAAGTTGTCTTAAAGTTTATAGATTGTTAGATGTGGAGCTATCTCAAGTTTAATTTTAATAATTTATTTACTTGGTTCAGCCCCTAGACCTAGTTTGCACCAACCAAGTTCTGCTCTTGATCGAGTTCACATATCATCAAGAAGACCTTGATACATTTGGATTATGATATCCTATTGGGTATGCAAACCCTATCTGGGTATTCTGCCTATTTCTAACATATCCAACTGAAGTTGTCTTAAGATTTTAGATTGTTGGTTGTGTAGTTGCCTAAAGTTTTACAACAACCATGTTCTACTCCTGATCTGGTCACATGTCATCAAAAAGACCTAGGTATATTTTCATTATGATATTGGGTATTTAACTCGTATATTAAGTTTGCAAGAGCTAGAGGGGCCTCAAGAAAAGTGTCTGGTTCCCTGCCTAGGCATGCCACCTATTTCTAGCATATCTAATATGATGGAACTTCAATTGATGATGTGAAGTTATCTTAAGTTTTTAGATTGTTGGATGTGGAGGCTACCTTTGCAAATTTACATGATTCAACACCCAGACTTGGTTTACACCAACTAGGTTATGCTCATCTGGTTTCAAAAGCCAAACAGACTTGGTTACACTCTAATTATGAAAACCCTATACTAGGTTTGGGAGAGTGTATCAAGCAAAGCACCTAATACCTTGCCTAGTACACCAACTATTTCTAACATATATGAGCAAGGAACCTAATGCCCCCTCAAAACAAGGTCATACCCTCAAACAAAGTTGTCCTAAATCCACTCTAGACCCAAGGCAAGCACACAAGTAAACTCGAGTTCAATTACAATCACATGGCAAATAGTTTGTAAATGAACTTTTTCAAAAAAATAGGTGAATATTCATTGACAATCTGGACTAAATAGAGAACAATGCAACATGCCCAATTTCACCACAAGTTTCTAACACACCACACCATAAACTAGCATGCCCTCAAAACAAGGTCATGCCCTCAAACAAAGTTTTCCTGAATCCACTCCATGCCTAAGGCAAACCACATGAGTAACCCGAGTTCAATCACAATCACATGGCAAATAGTTTGTAAATGAACTTTTTTAAAGAGAAAAAGGTAAATATTCATTGACACTCCGAACTAAGCAAAGAACATTGC
The DNA here is from genome assembly GCA_028749045.1 of Cupressus sempervirens. Classification (NCBI taxonomy): domain Eukaryota; kingdom Viridiplantae; phylum Streptophyta; class Pinopsida; order Cupressales; family Cupressaceae; genus Cupressus; species Cupressus sempervirens. The sequence goes on from CM053791.1 coordinate 535,191,641, forward strand.
AACATGCCCAGTTCTACCACAGATCTCTCACACACCTCAACATAGCCTGTTCAAACAAAAGGCCATACCCTCAAACCAACCAAGCCATAAAGGAGCAAGCATAGGGTGGAATTTGATTACATTTCTTTCATGAAAGTTTCTATATTAAATCAAGTAAAACAAAAAAAATTAAGGATCAAACAATATAAACTAAATGATGCAAAGGTCATAATTTATAATTTATATGGTCAATTTTGCTTGTTAGGTGAGGGTCTTTATATCTTCTGCATGGCAATGCTCAACACAAATCCATTAGCAGTGCAAACTACTTATATAAACTGAAATCTCGAATACACCAAAAGGATACTTCTTAGTTATCTCAAACAAGAGGCTCTCTCATTCAAGCTACCCATATTGTAGGCAAAGTCTAGGTTATTAAAATAAAGTACCTAATTTATCCCATGACTGAATATATATAATTGCTTTTTGACTTTCCAATCTAGTTTCAAAAGATCCAAGCTCATTTGATTTGCAAAATTCACTAAAAATACAGTGTCATTTAAAATGTTTAACTTCCCACTTGTCATAACTTGCATCTACAAAATAAATTTCATGAAAATAAAATAGGGATGGGGAACATTAGTGTACCACAAGAACATGTCGCAATCCAAGGCTTGGATTCCAGTCCTTCTTCAGGGCATTGACATAAATTTCTCCATTATTTGCAATATTAAGATGGAATATTTTTGTCACAAAATAACCTGTAGTAAAGACAAACTATAAATGGAATAGAAGATCTGGAAGATGAAATAAAGAATAATTAACAAAGGGAATGTCCAAACCTTAAAAATGTGCAATCCTTCTGAGGTTATAGAAGCAAAACCAAACCACCTTTTGGCGTAGAGTATGGAATATCAGTACTTAAGACTAGTTCATGCGGAAAATGCCATTCTCATATGGGGTGCTAGCTGCATGACAAAGAGTGCACTAATTCAAATAACATTCATGGCAACTGTTTGATTATATTTTTATTAAAAAATAGATTAGACTATGATCAAATGAGTTTGCTTGCAAGTGCAAACAAAATTTATCAAAGACAAATAAAGATTAGAAATTTTAATTCATATTGACTTTAACGAGTATTCATCTGCAATACCCGGTCCTTCAAATTCTGCAAATATCCTTGAGAAACTGTCGTCATTCATAGTTACTTTAGTGCCTGCTGGTGGCGCTTCATCAAGATTCTTCATCTCCCTTGCAAGTGCAAGTTCCGGAAGGTTCTCATTTTCAGCCTGTCAGAAATGATCAAACCCTAAACTTAAAGCCTGTCCATAGAACAACGCAGCTAATAAGAAGGTTTCAAAATGGAGATTCGTGAAAATCCTTACCTTGGAGTTCGGGAAATTTTAAGACTCTGTGAATACTCCAGCTCCATAAAGCCACGGCATTTGATACCAAAATCAACGGGGCTCAAGATCACAAAATGTCAATAAAAGCATATCAAAATCCAGCAATAGATCGCACGTTCCACTCACGCAGCTCAACATGAATTTGTCTTGCGACGCCAGAAATACACAAGAGCATTCCTAAAGAAACCTCAAACAAACCAAAATCTTTAACGAGACGATCCTATAACCCTAAAATCACCACAAATATCCGTCAAGCAACCTCCGAATCACGGCAAAAACAGAGTTAAGTAAGATTAACCGAATTTCATGCCTGAAATCTCCGCGAGCTTCCAGGCATATCCAGCTGGACCGTGAAATTGAATGTGCTCTGGAAAAACACCGGGTAGGAGATTTGCCCAAAACTGCCGCTGAACAATTTATAAACCCTTCCATGATGTCAACCCAAAATCTGATTCAGTCCATGGCCAATGAATAATTTCTTTGCCGGAGCAACTTCACAGCGAGGCGTGGAATCGAGAAAAAAAAGTTGTTTAATGCTCTGCTCTAAGACAGATTGACCGAACACAACTTCACCCAAAACGAGTTAATGGGGAAATTTTTAAAAAATCAGGGTCGGAAGTGGGACCTGCGTTAGTTAACTGCAGCTACATGGGTTTTAACTGCGGTTAGGTTTTTGACCGTTATCGCTTCGGTCGCTTTCCTCAACGGCTATCTCCGCATCGTCCCAAGTGGCCGTTGGCGGAAAATTTAAAGTATTGTCGTTCTATTTAAAAGGCCAAATTATTGGGACTAGTATGTAGTTTAATTTTTAAAAAATTATGAATACTGAATTTTCATTTTTAACTAGCACGAATAAGAAGTTCATAGGAAATTTGATTTGCATTCTATAAAACTTTTTGTCACATAAAGAAGTAATTGTGATGAGAAAAAATTGGTATAAAATATTACATAATATATCAGAGAGCTTATTTCTTCATGTACCTACAATTTTATTCTATATTATTTTACTATTTGAAAATCTCTAACTAAATTTCCCAATACTTTGACTATTTCATTAATCAAAATAAAGAAATATCAGATACAACTAATTTCAAAAATAGTTTGAGCAATACCCATAAAAAATCAAGGGACATAAGCGCCATAGTTCTTGTCTATAATGTGATCTTGATATGGTTTTGCATATGTCAACCAATTATTTTTGTGTTTCGAAAAAATACCAAGAATAATTATACTCATTTACTTCAAACTTAAACATCTAACCTCCAAATTCACAAAACTTCAACCACAATACTATTATGATTTATGTTCTGATTATCATTTATTGCATACACATTTAACCTTCTAATTATTAACTTTAAATAAACAAATATATATAATTAAAATTCTATTAATAAGTTTTAGATCTACTAATGATTGTCAACTTATACTTCATAATAATTTAAATTTCTAACTCAAGAAAATTACAAACTTAACTTAAAATGTTAATTGACTTATTAATACCCACAAGTAATATTTATTAAAAATCTATTATCTAATTTTAATTAATATCACTCCTACAAAGATACTTTAAAAAACAAAATTAATGGCCCCCCTCATAGCCCAACAATTCTTAATGACAAAAAATACAACGCTCTAGAACCTGTTACCGTTGTGCAACCCATTACCGCTCATTTTCAAAATTTGAATTTGGTCATGGTGAGCCCTAGGCCTCTGGATCCTCCACCTTGCCCTGATCTACAAATGGTGTTAGCGTTGCGCAAGGATTTGGAGGACAAGACAGATGGAGGTGGGTCCATGGGTGTGGATGGGAAGATTTTTTCTGACACTTTTGTCTTGGGTTGTCCATTAGAAGGTGGTTAGAAGTTGACAGATGGGACCCTGAGAGTTTGGAAGAATGCACTAGTGGATTCTACAGTAGCTAATGTTTTAATAGAGGATCCCAAGATTGCTAATGGCATAGATGGGCCAGTGATCTCCCACCCCGATACTTTGGTGGACAGTGTTACCTTTGGCCTTAAACTTTGTGTTGTGGGCAGATTTGTTTCCTTCAAACCCACAATCGAGATGGTTCATAAGTGGGTGAGTCAAAAATGGAAAATTAGGGGTAGTGTGGGTGTTTTAGCAATGCCAAGTGGCCTCTTCTGTTTTAAATTCACGTCGGAAGAGGATATTAATCTCATACTATTGAAAACTTGGTATTATGGAAAGCATTGTCTTGCCTTAACAAGGTGGCACCCGAGCTTTGATGCTAGTGCAGAGTTGAATAAGCTAGCTCCAATCTGGGTAAGGTTACCTTGACTGCCCCTTGAATTTTGGGATGAAAAGATTATAAGGTGGGTGGAGAATTCTTTTGGCCACTTTGTTACTGTGGACAAAGTGACTATGCAAAAATCACGATTGGTGTACGTCAGATTCTATGTGAGTGTCGCATTGAACGGGCCCTCTCGACTGTGATCACATTCAAAACCAAATGGGGAGAGAAAGTTCAACCTGTTGAATATGAGAATGCAAGCCTATTCTATCAAAAGTGTGGTCAATTTGGACACCTTATAGTCGACTGTAAGGCCCAAGTGCAGAAGGCTAAACAAAAGGAAGGTTCCCCAAGAATTGTAATGGAAGTCGTGGGGGAACCCTCAGAAGCCCCAAGATTGGAGGAGGAGACTATTGATGCACAAAATATGGAGGATAACCTAGTACATACCACCCCAAGCAAACGAGCAAGGGGGCATATTGAAACTAGGGAGGGGGAAGCTTTTGAGGGATAAAAAGGAAATGGAGGAATGCCCCTTTAGACATGAGTCAGAAGAACTATTGAGTTCTCCCATGGGGGAACTTAAGGAAGGAGAAATGATGGAGGAAGGCGAAATAGTAGTTCACCATCCTCTTCCTAGCCCTCCATTAAAATAGGGAGGAGAGGGCCTTCAAGAACTAAAGGCTACAGAATGTGCTTCCCAAGAGAGGGTATGTACCCCCATAAGGATGATAAAAGCCTCTCCAGTGGAGATAGCAGTTGAAGTAATGGCAAGTATTGAAAAGACTGAAAAGGAACTAAGTCCCACTTCACCACAGGAGGGGGATAATGGGGAGTGGGAGGTTTAGAAAAAAAATAGAAGGGGGGGAAAAAACCAAATGTAGGGGCATGTGGGATAGTTGGAAGACCAACTAGCAAAGCAACCAGGACTAAACAAGCAACAACGGATGTGGCTAGTGGTAAGCAACTTACACTAGAGACTGTAACTAGAGGTAAGAAATGAAATTCCTGTCTTGGAATGTAAGGGGGTTAAATAATCCCCAGAAGAAATATGCTCTAAAATAGTACATATTTCAAGAAAAGGTAGATTGTGTGTTAATACAAGAAACTAAAATGTCTAGTGCTAATTTTGATAGAATTGCTAGTCATGTTTGGCTGGGAGCTGCTTACATGCATATGGATGCTAATGGAGCCTCGGGGGGCATTGCTACCCTGTGGAACCCATGCTCTATGATAAGGGTTGAAGTATGGAAGGATAGAAATTTCATAATAACATAATTCCAAACTAGTATTCAAGTATTAATATCTATGCTTCTAATAGTAAGGTAGGGAGAAAGGAAATGCATGACAAGCTGGTAAGGACACTAGAAAGTATGAAAGATAAACAATTAATGTGTATGAGAGATTTTAATACCCCCCTTTATCGTTCAGAGAAATTAGGAGGAAATAGGGACTGCCCTGAAAGTTTGCAAGATCTTAATGATTTTATGAGTAGAATGGATTTTATTGATGTGAAATTGAGAGGGAACCCATTTACTTGGACCAATAATAGAAAAGGGAGTGATCTTATCCAAGTTAGGCTGGATAGGCTAATGGTGACAGGGAACTAGAATTGATTAGGTAATTCCCTTTTGGAGAACCTTACTAGAACTGTTTCAGATCATTCCCCTTTAATCTTCTAGTGGAAGGATGGTTTAAAAGGTGGACTAAAACCTTTCAGGTATGAAATAATGTGGCAATCTCACCCAGAATTCAAAGATAGAATTCAAAAATGGTGGAATATAAGGTTAGATGGAACTGCAATGTATAGACTAACCCAAAAGCTTGATAATATAAGGAGAAACATTAAGGGTTGGGCTAAGAGTTCCTTTGGAGACTTGTTTAAAATCAAAGGAGAAGTGGAGGAAAAACTTAAAATACTTCAAGTGGAGATTGCTAAAGGAAATAACCTAGAAATTGCAACTCAGGAAAAAGAGGAATATAGAAAAAAAAATGGAAGGATATTATTTTGAGGGAGGAATTTTTTTGGAAACAAAGATCAAGGGTCCAATGGTTAATTGAGGGAGACAAAAATACTACCTTTTTTCACAAGTCAGCCTCCAATCATAAAAGAAGAAACACAATCAGTGGGTCGGAAGGAGAAGGGGGAAGGGTTTATAAGGACCAGGAGGAGATGGGAAGACATGCGGTGGAATATTTTAGCAAGGCTTACATTAAGGATAGCAATGCAGGAAATTAGATTATCAGAAGAAGTTTGATTAATACAATCCCATAGGTGCTAGGTGCGATGGAAAACAATCACATTTTAGGAAACATCATAGAGGAGGAAGTGAAGTGTGTTGTGTTCTCTATGAAAGCTTATAAGGCCCTAGGACCAGATGGTTTCCCTCCAGCTTTTTTCTAGCATTTCTAGGAAGTTGTAAAAAGTGAACTAGTTTGGGCTACCAGAGACTTCTTTAAAATAGGGAAGATGCTAAAAAGGATAAATAAGACTTTTATTGTTTTAGTCCCTAAAACTTTGTCACCCATGAGCCTTCTAGATTTTAGGCCTATAAGCCTATACAATACTGTGTATAAAATCTTTGCCAAATTTTTGGTCAACATGATAAAGCCATTCCTGGAAAAAAAAAAATGGTACTCCACAGAAGGGATTTGTTCCAAGAAGACAAATCCTAGATGCAGCGATGACACGAGGTCATACATTCAATGGAAAAAAATAAAAGACCTAGAATGCCCTTCAAGTTGGATATCTCCAAGGCTTATGATAAGGTGAAGTGGGACTTTCTCTATGATGTGCTTGAAAGAGTGGGGTTTAATGATAAAGTTATAAGTATGATTAAGATAATGGTAGGTACGGTTCAATATTATGTTCTTCTAAAAGGCTCCCCTTCGGGCAATTTTGGAATGGAGAAAGGATTAAGATAGGGTGATCCACTATCTCCCTACCTTTTTATTATGGTTGTTGAGGTCTTGGGGAGGTCATTCTCTAAACTAGTTAATACAGTATGTGTTAAAGGGATTAAACCTACTACCACAACTGATACTAAAGTGTTGCAACAATTTGTAGATGATACATTCCTTTTTGGAGAATCCTCTGTTATGGAAGTTGAAGCTTGGAAGACTATTCTCCATAATTATGAAGAAAGTTTAGGCTAGTAAGTTAATTACTATAAAAGTAAGATCTAATTTTTTAACACTAATGCCCCATTAGAAAGGGAGATAAGGAACATTTTAGGTTGTCAATCTGCCAACCTCTCAGATACTTATATTGGCCTATCGTTAACCACTAAGGAGGTGACTAAAACTTTTGGAATACTATAGTGGAAAGAATTCAAAAGAAGCTAGCAAGATCGAAAGGGAAAATTACAAGCAATGCTGGTAAATTACAATTCTTCTCGGTGGCTCTCTAAGGAATTCCAATTTACTTTCTATCCCTTTTAAAATTAACTAGAATATGGATGAGAGAAATTAGAGAATACAAAGGACTTTCCTCTAGTCAGGAATAGAGGAGAAGAATAAATTGAGCCTGGTTGATTGGGAAGAGGTTTGTAAGCCAAAGGAGAAAGGGGGTTGGGAGTAAGAAGACTTTGAGAACTGAATAAGGCCATCCTTGCAAAGATTGGCTGGAGACTATGAGAAGATAATACTGACTAGGGTAATATTATGAAAGCTAAATATTTGTCAAATTCCCTATTCACTTGGATTCTCTTCAATAATGATCTCTCGAGAGGTTCTAAAATCTAGATGAATATTGTCAAGAGTAGAAGCTTATTGAGGGAAGGGACAAGGTGGATGGTGGGGAATGGGCATAGTATCAAATTCTGGGATGATAATTGGATGGGGGGGAAACTACTAGTTTATAGAAAATTCAAAAGACTAATGGAGTTACTAAAGGAAGACATGGGAAGGAAGGTGGAGGACTATATTGACCAGGGGAGGAAGTGGAAGAAACTATATAAAGACACTTACTCCTAGGAGAATATTTAGCTTCTTATGGAATTGGAAGAGTTGTTAGGAGCCAAAGACCCCCAATTCTAATCCAAGAGGATATTAGGGTTTGGGACTTAAATTCTAGTGGAAATTTTACATTCAAATCAGCTTACAAACATCTCTTTAATAAGGACCTCTGCCCCCCATTATGGAGTAAAATTTGGATTAGTAATCTACTCCCTAAAATTAATTTTTTTTGGTGGACTGTTCAGCATGGTAAAATTTTAACTCTAGACAATCTGAAAAGAAGGGGTTTTTTTTATCACAAACTGATGCTATCTCTGCAAAGAAAACGAGGAGAGTATCTCTCACATGTTCCTTGAATGCCAGTACATCTTAAAGATTTGGGCTAAGGTGTTGGGGATATTTGGTCTGAATTGGGTTCTAAGGGACAACTTATGTCAATTTGTGGAGAACTAGAGTTGTCCCTTCTATTACACAAAATTGGTTTTTTTGTGGAGAATTGTTCCACCATATATTTGTTGGCATACATGGAAAGAAAGAAATAACAGAACATTTCAAGAGGAGGAAAAACTTGTGGAGGTGGTTATGGGAATCATGGAGAAATTGTTGAAGGAAAATATAAGGGTTGTTAAATGTAAGACACCGAAGGAAGAACCAAGTAGGAAAGAAGGTCAAATTGCTGGAAAATGGGGTATTCAAGAGGATTTTTATCTTTTTGATAACTCAACAGTGTTAAAGAGACAACAAATGAGATGGAAACCACCAATTGTAACACAATTTAAGTTAAACTTTGATGGAGCTACTAAAGGGGGTATAGGAGTGGCAAGTGGAGTGCTGAGAAATGGGAATAGTGATGCATTGTTAGTCTACTCTGGGAAGATGAGGGGTGGAAGTAATAATTTGGTTAAAGCGATCGCTCTGCTTTGGGATCTTCAGCTGATTAGTGAAATGGAAGTTAAGGAAATAACCATGGAATGGGAGTCCAAATTAATTATTGATATGGTAAATGGAGTTTCCTAACCAGGATGGAATATTTAGACTATCATCATGGACATTAGGCATATTTTAGATGGGTTGGAGAATGCCCACCTGTAGCACATATATAGAGAAGGAAATAAGTGTATATGAGCAATGTTAGTATGCTAAATAGAAACCAAATTTAAATAAAGCTTCTACAAACTAAACAAAATTCATAAAATTCAAGATAGACTAAGATGAACTCTCAATTGAGAATATGAGCCATTAATGGACTCTCTCAATGAGAAGCTCTCTTGTTGAGTGGCTTTGTCTAAATAGATAGGATGTATGCTCAAGCTTATGGTTAAAAAATGGCTTCAAATGGAGTTGGAATTTGGGTGTGAGTGTATGGTTTTGATGTAAAATGGCTTCTTAAAATGGCATTATGACTTTACTTCATGGATTGTGTTATTTTGCAAAGGGGAAGGATCCAATTTGTAGGCAAGAGGCTTGAGGGATTGAGGGCTAAGATGCAAGGATGGGAAAAAGCTCATGGAGGGCTCAGATTGAGAGGAGAGCACATGGATTGTGCTTCCTTACAGCCAATCAAGGAGTGACACATGTCACATGGTGAGAGGATAGAGGAAAGGGGAAGGATGAGTCAACAAAGGAGGCTCAAGGGATAAAATCTCCATAAAGACCCTCATAATGGCTTGTAAGAGCAATAAAAGGGCTTGGAAGAGTCATTTATGGCCTAGTGGGCTTCATAAAGTTTTATGGTTGAGATATTTTGAGGGAGATGAGAGCAATTTAGACTTGGGCTTGATTAGGAGGGTTTTAAGCTTGCTTAGGATTGTGCAAATGATTAGAGGATGGATTAGGATGGTTTAGGATTAGCTTAGGGATAGGCAAGTGGATGGCATTTAATGAGGGTGGGTGAAGGAGGAGATATTTGTTAACTTTGGCTTGGGTTAGTAAGTTTTAACCCATGTTTAGGGAATGTGACAAGGTTAGGAGGGGATTAGGATTAGGTTTAAAGACATCTTCTAGAAGAGTCTAGATTTTGGATGAGGATAAAGACTTTCTAGAATAGTCTAGAATTTCCTAGGATGAGGATAAAGACTTTCTAGAAGAGTCTAGAACTTCTTAGGATGAGGATAAATTAGATTTTTAGGAAATAAATAAAGTTTTATTTATTTCAAGGGTTTGGGTTTGAGGAGATATTTATTAAAACTTTTTTAATATACATGAGGATTAATATTTAATCTTAATTAAATATTTTGAGTTGGGATTAGGGGTAGGAAATGATGGGATTAGCCTTTAATCAAAATTAAAGAAGGTTTAGAAGATTTTGGAAGAGGTTAGTGGTCTTAAGGAAATTGGCCAAGTTTTGGGCAAAAAATAATTTTTTTAGGTTTTGGGTTTTTTGGTCAATTTATTAATTAAATAATTAATAAATAAGGAAATAATGTTTAAATAAGATTTAAAAATTTTTGGGAGGGATTCCTTAATTAAATATTTTTAATTAAGATAAAGGGATTTAATGGCATAAAAATAAATAAATTAATTAATAAATGATGATGTCATTAGGAATTTTTCAGAAAATAAAAATACTTTATTTTCTAAAGGTTTTTAGGTGTCTACAATAAGGTGGTCAATGTTGCTGCTGCCATGGGGTTTGAATTAACAGTAGTCACATGCTGGAGAAACATGGAAAATCTAAACAAGGATATTAAGTCCTTGATACGCAAAGAAAGATGGGGGAATATCAATTAATTATGGTGACGAAATTAAAAGCCAAGGCCAAATTTGGCAATTTCTTTTTTAGAAAGTCAGAATTCACTAAATTTAATAAAAGTTTTAGGGAAATAAGAAGAAGACATGGCCGTACAAATGGGAAAATGAATAAATTCAAATTAAGGGTTGTATCATTTTGCCATTATTGTAACATATTGCGGAATTTAAATTACTTTGCCTTTGAATGTATGAATAATATCATTATTTAGATAGTCAGAGATTTTAGGGATGTAAAAATTATGATGTTAAGCATGGACAAATTCCATAATGAATAGGTATGTGATTTTGAAGTGTCTCGAAAATGGGCATGTAAAACTATTTTGCTCATTATAGAGAGGCTCAGGGCTAATATTATTCATAGTGATATAGAAGACAAGGAAGTTCAGATGCGCATCATTGAGGTGGGGGAATTAGAAAAAGGCAAGGAAGAAATGGGTGGAAATTTGAATAGGCTAGAGCCCACAAAAATGGAAAATTTCAAAGACAGGATGGCTACCTAGTTCCTATTAAAGGAAGGGGGATTTTTGCTTTACATGCAAGTGATGGCATGGAATGATGAGAATTGTGCTCTCTAGTTCGTTAATGGGTGGAATGACCACAAGGTAACCATAAATGGCATCACATTTCAAGTGAATGAGGAAATAATTGCAATGGTCGTCGGGCTATCTATGAACGGGAAAAAATGGAGGAAGGTCACGAAAATGGTAGATGAGGCTAGTATGAGCAATTTTTTTTACTGATGACAAAGAACGAGTGCGCTACAGAGGAGGATTTAAGAGGGATAAGATGCCAGTGTCGTGGGACAACATCTACCTGGTGTTGATAAAATATCTTATGCTAGAGGGCAGGTTTGGAGTTTACTAGTACTACTGCCACTTTCCCCTCTTGAATCATTTTAGAAATAGGGATTTCATTTCTATCCCATTTTTTCTAATACATTCTCTAGAGGATATGGTTAGTGATGTTAGGGAGAAGAGGAACAAGGGGCATAATTTCACCATTATTCAACAAGGCCTAATCTTTCGCCTGTACTAGTTCCATCTTGCCCTTTGCCCCCTAGGGTAGTGGTGGTTGACAACTAGTGCCACCATTAGAATTCCCCCCTAAGTACCAACACTGGTACCAAAATTCATTCCCCACGGCCTTTCCCTAGCCATGCAAATAAGAAAAAGAAGAAACCTAAAGTGGTTATTGAACAAAAAGGTAGTAAAAATATTAAAGTTGAAAAACTGGTGGAGGTGGAAGAGGAGGACTCAAAGGAGGAGGGAGGTGGAAAGGATAGGTGAAGATCAGGAAGACTTGCCCAATCTTAGGCAAGGTATGAGTAAAAATCTAATGGATTTAGGGTTGAAGTGGTGGAGGAGGAGAGCTCTAAGAACAATGATAGGGAGAGGGAGTAGGAGAATAACTCTAACTCCAAGAGAGAAAAAGGGAAAGAGGAGATAGAAAAAAGAAAGAATTCTATTGATAATGTTGAGATATCTGTTAGAAATACTCAGGTGTCTATTGGAAATGCCATCACTACGAAGACTACCCATGTTTTGACCAGCTTTACCCTGCAACCCATTTCTTTATGTGAAGATAGTAGCAAAGTGGATGCCATCCCCATTACCATTTACTCCCTGGTCAATGAAAAATCCAAGGTTTTTACTACCCCGAAGGTTTTGCAGGAGGATAACTAGGTAGAAAAGGCTAAAGAGGAAGTGAAAAAGGCAAAAATTGAAAATAAGGAAAAGTTCAAGGAGCAAAAGGAGGTGATTGCCCATTTGGATCAAAGGTTAAAACTTTAGAGGAAGGGTTCTACCCATTATCTAAATTTTCCCTAAAGGTCACCACCCTCTAATTGTTGGCATAAGAGAAAGAAGAAATAGGGATGAACATGGAGGATCATAAGCTCCTCTATAAGTTTCTTACCGATGATTAGGCTCGAGTTTTACTGGCTGAGAATGGAAAGGAAAAATTTGAGAAATAAGTTAGTAGTTTTAAGGGATCATTGGATCCTATTTGTTTTATGTTGTTACTTGGTTTGCTGGTATCCAGTTGTTGCTCAGACTTGAGTTGTCTTGGTTGTGCCAATAGTTTTATATTATGAACTACAGTAGTCTGGTAAACTTGTTAGTCTTCTACTTTAGAATTAGATGTTTTTGTTCATAGTAGTATGTTGGTTAGTAGTTTGGGTAGAAATATAGTTGTTAAGTTTCTTCTTAGTTTGTTTGTGCTTCAATAATGTTCTTTGCTGGTTTTTGTTGGTGATGTGCAGGTTACCAGCCTTTTGGTTGTAAGGGTCGACCCCATTGTTTTTGGTCACTTTTTATTTCAAAAAAAATTCTTAATGACCAACTCCATAAAAGTAAAACAAAAACCAAAAACAAAAGTTAATATGATTCTATGGAGCTACCTTGTAGATTAAATGAGCTCCAGCTACCTTATAGATTAAATAGGATCCACTAACACATGGTGGTGTTTTAAGTAATTTTGAAGATATATTAGTTATTAATTAATTATAGATAAGGAAGTGAAAATATTTTTAAAATAAAAAATAATTCACTCATAATTATCTTATTTGTTCTTTTTCAACAATATTTTACTTTTAAAACATGTATTAAAACCTAGTATTCTAATTACACACACACACACACACACACACACACATTGTTAAATTTTCTATAAGTTAAAAAAAAAAATCATTACTTATACTATTTCTTATTAATTATTTCCAATATTTTCTTAAATTGGAAAAAAAAAAAATTCTACCAAAGCCAACTATGTAGTTTTTAATGTCAAATATTTTGATCCATAATATATATATATATATATATATATATATCATTATTGAATTTTAATAAAACATCACCATTTAATATAGTAAAGAGTTATCATAAAATTAAATATTCAATCTATAAAGACATGCAAATATATTGTAATACTTATTTTTATTTATCATACCAAAAATTAAAATAATCTAAATTGATAACAAATAGATTTCCACAATCCAAACAATATTGTTTTGCAATTTGACGTTATAACCATTATAAATTTTATCATTTAATACACTAAAAGAATTTTCTTATCATAAAACCAAATATTTAATCTATAAAAGATGTTCAATATTTGTTAATTTTTATACAAATATATTTCAATACTTATTAACAAATAAAATTTATCAATGAAATTATCTACTAGAAATTCATATAAAATAATTCAAATTCCAATCAAAACCTAATTCACATTGGAGTAATTTATGTACAATGTATGTCTCAATTTTAGCAATTTTCTAATTTCCCATGGATAATATTATGGACATGTTTGTGTTAGAAGATTCTTTTTTTTTTGCAACTTTCTTTTTTTATTTTTTAGTAAACAAATTAAAATTGAGAAATGATAAAGGCAAGAGCCTACAACACTATGGTAAATTGTAAGCCTCTTATTGGAGAGGTTTTGGGTTCGACTCTACACAAGCTTAATAAATAATAACAATTAAATTATTCTCTTTTACATAGAAACTTTGAGGTCTACTAGAATTTGAGTTGAAAGCACTTGTAAATAATTAGATAAAGAAGAATATCAATGTATTAAGCACCAGTAATGGTAGAGATTTTTATTTAGTAGAATTTGATATTTTTGCAAGGACAATGGTTAGGAATAATATAAGAAAAAATATAAGTCTAAACAAAATGAAGTTGTAAAGAGGATCAATTATATATAAAGAATTATTTACAATGATTTGTTCTTCACCCTCTCTGGATGATAATTTTTTTCATTTCTTTCAAAGTTACTCTTGGTTTTGTTACAACTAATTGATTAATGATACATTGTAATATCATGTGTTGGGTTGTAGTTGTTTGCATCTTCAATGTTTCTCTCCAATAGTGGGTGCTTTTTTTTTTTTTGGTGTAACGTCTCTTGGGGAAAAAGATCTATCCAACAAGAAAATGAAATTTCTCCTTAAAAAATAGTTTAGTTCACTATTGATGGTATTTTCCTTCCATATTCTTGTCACCCTACCAATATTGTTTACTATTGAATCTTCATCCTTTTAGTTATTGCCTATTACCATGCTAATCTACAACGAGGACATGTTTGTTGAATTCCCTCATCATAGGACATCTATTTTCTGGTAGAGAATTCACAATGTGTCTCCTTGTACTTGTGTAACCCTGGTAAATAAACTTAATAGTAGGCCCAATGGAGCCAATTTGCATAATGTTGTGTTATGAATAATCCATGAATGTATTATTGGATCATGACATCTCTTATTTAGTTATTGTAGACAAATACCCTAAGATGATTGAATGGATAAGAAGCCTTCACCACAACATTTTAAGTTTTCATCTATAGGGTATGTGTATCTATGCCCAAGGAAAATAATTTAAGTTTTAAAGTACAAAAATTAATGGGTTTTTTCTATGGAATTTTCCTAAGATCGCTATAGAGATGTAGATCACAAGGCCATGACAAGAGATGAAGATGTGAAATGGATGATTTTGGAGCACTTTGTATAAACACTCAACATTAAGTATGCACATATCATCATTTGAGATGAAATGGGTGTGTGGGAACCCTTCCTTTTCTTTTTCCCTTTCTTCCTTCTCCACTTAAAAAGATCACAACAAAGATGTAAATCCCAAAGGTACAACAACAATAGAGATGTTGATCAAAAGGGCATCACAAGAGATAAAATATATATTTACTCCCAAATTTTAAATTACTAAAGCAAAATTTAAATCTTCTAGTTTCCCTATCAATCCCTTGACCAAAAGGAACAATCCATTGTTGACAAATGTAATCAAACTTACATGTCTATGAGGTTTTTCCAGATGAATTGAAGGGGCATCGCTCGAGGTCAGGTTGGGAGTGATTTCATTTACACATTCAAATAAGCTACTTTTTTTTAACTTAACATGATCATGATATCGATTGAGTCATTGATATTGCAACACTGTCGAGGATACTTTGAAAAAATATTGGCAAGGTCACATTGAAATGCCTTTGCTGTCTCAAGTTGTCACAAATGGGCATCACAAATTGACCCCAAATATTGTAATTATTACAACCTTCTTTTAGGTAGAACTTGGTTACATGCTATGAAAATTGCTCATTCAACTCTTCATCAAAAATTCAAGTTTATCTACAATAATGTGATGTTCAATCTTCATGCAAATACTAACCCAAATAGTTATCTAAAAGTTGAGGAGAAACATGCTCAAGACTCTACTGATGATCCTTTGTCTACAAGTTTTATTTCCAAAGATAATTGGGGACCTATTTTGGAATCCCAAAGGGATCTTGAGAATTTTGGTCCCTAGTTGTTAGGGGTGCAATGCACCCCTGATGGGCCAGTAAGGGCCACAATGGGCCCCTTATTGGGACCCATTTTGGGTCCTCTATTCGGGTCTTGGTCTAAATATCTTCTAGGTGTTAGCCTCTAGGAAGGTCGACTTGTGGGAGTTAGTTAATTCCAAGCTCTATATAAGATCTTCCATTTCCTCCATTTTGCATAACACATATCCATGATTCATATCTTCAAGCGCTCTAGCACTTGATCTTTCAAGTCCCCAAACATTCAAGTTTTCAAGCCTTCAAGCATTCTTCAAGAATTCCTCCATTGATGATCAAGGATTCAAGCATTCAAACAATTGAAAGATTTTATCTTTAAGATCTATTTCAATCCATTCAAGATCCTTTGTTCCATTTTTTGCATTTATTCCTCTTCGTCTTCTTGATCTAAATCAATTGGTGATGTAAGCACATTGTATTTAATTCAAGAGATCCTACTATTGTAAGGTGAATTAATACATTTACTTTATATTCATGTTATTTTAATTAATTAAGTTCAAGTTTAATTTCAAAATTGTGGTTTGACCAAGGTGAAAACCCCTTCAACAACAAAAACCCTCTCTTATTGCAAGTTACAAATATCGAATCAACAAGTAGGTTGCATATTTGAGTACCCTTTTTTACTTTTTTTAGAATTATGAAATCAAAAATCAATGTCAGACTCATTCTATTAGGGTTGACTGTACCACCCCTGATGTGTCAATCGTGGCAAGGCTACCCTTGATCATCCATCCAGTTTTCCCTTTATAAATTGCCAAACAATATCTCAATTTTATCCATTGCACAGTTTATAACCCAGATTTGACAATTTCCATTCATTTTGATAAGAAGGCAAGTATAAAAAATAGATTCTAAAGGTGTGTTCCCTAACTTCCTTATATTTTCAACATATTTACTAATATCTAGCTCTAGCTTATCTCTATCATCTAGGGTTTTCAAGGATTTAGTTATCTTTCCCTCTATTCTTCCCTAGGCCTAGTTTACATTATTGATCCTTCTTGTTTGGTTAACACTAATATTTCTAGATCTAGTTCTTCAGAATTGGGATTGAAATGACCTATTTCCTTGACTCCCCTCCTTCTTTTGAGGTGTGTGTGTGGTTATGTGATGAATCTAGGTTTTTTACCCTTGATTCAGATTTCCCCCATAACATTTTTTATGAAGTCGACTTAAAACATTTCAAATTTTGATTTGGTGTTAGATTCCTTATTAAAAGTTTGATCCTTGAAATATCTTGTATTTTCTTGTGATCTATATTTTCACACTTTATATCTTATATGCATTATATTATGATTTAGTTCATATCATAAGGTTGGATTTATTTTATGTCTTCTTGCCTTTTTTGGTGTATGAGCTTTACTGCTTTCAATCCTACTTATAGTATTCTTGTTAGAAGAAGTCGTAGACTCATGGCTCTCTTTGATCCATATTCCTCTCCTCCTTTCTTTAGGATCCTTAGTGAACCTATGGTTTCTTATGATCATAGTCTTGTTATGGAGTATGACTCTTCACTCTCATCTCATGATAAGGATGATGCTTTAAGGGTTCCTCCTAAACAAGTTGATAGAATTACCAGTATATTTGATAAAATGCATAATAAGGCTTTGTCGAGAAAATCACAATATTGATACTAAATTGTTTATTTTATGCTCTTAAGAAACTTATCCTTTATAATGAATATGATGTTAATATTTGTGTGGTCTTACTCACCTTGTCCATACTCATGTTAAGCATTTAACTTAAGCTACATCTAGACTAGGAATGGCTATGCTAGTTTCTACTCTTGAACTTGTCTTGCCTATTTTTCACCTATCTCTAGAATTTCTACTTGTGTTGCTCCTATTCAATCATCTAAATTTTTAATAGACTTCTTATTCCTTATTTTCCTATGAGTGTTCTACATGTTCCATGCCTACTTTACAACCTTCACATAATAACATTCCTTACACTTATCACAATCTTCCTATTGTGGTTCCTATAGTTCCACCTATATTTCCTTCTATTCCAAATAATTCATACACTCTTCCTAGTGTATAAAATGTGTCTATGCCACCTATTTATTCTATTGTTTCCACTATTCTTATTCTTGCTCATACTGCTTCTTCTTTGCAACAACAACTTGCTTCATTTACTAAATCTAAGTTTAATATTCCTACATGTGATATGGGTAGTCCTTTGTCTTTTGACATTATCCATACCACTACTCCTTAATAAGCTTATATGCATCCCCTTAACACTTATAATGATAAAGGTGATCTTGTGACACATCTTGAGACTTTCCAAGTTCTATGTAGTGATTATTTTTATGATCATAGGATTCTAGCTAAGTTGTTTTCTCGTACCTTTTGTGACAAAGGTTTTTAATGGTATTTCTCTTTTCCACCTTATTCTATTGATTCCTTTCATAAACTTGATAATGCCTCTATGCAACAATTTAGAATTAATATTGGTCCTTGTATCTCTTTGTCTAATTTGATGCATTGTAAGCAAGATCCTAAGGAGAAACTGACTAATTTTATTGGTAGATTTAAGTATTTGCATGCTTAGATTTCTTATCCTATGATTGATATTGATATTCAACATATTTTTATTTTGAATTTACAAAAATACATTAGAAACAAGATTTTTCTTATGGAATTTACCCCATTTTCACAACTTTGTCCAATGCTTCATCATTATCAATTACAAATAAGTCAATTTGAGAGCACCACTTCAATGGATCATGTACCTATTGATAAGAGTGATGCCAAACCTAATCATAATTTTTTTGGAAAACCTATTCCAAGATTTAAAAACCCATGAGTATAATAAATGTTCAATTAGTTGTTGCATCTCAAGGTACCACTACTTCTTCCTCTATTTTTTGAATGAAGCACAAGTTTACTCCTCTTTCTGGGTGTTTAAATTCCATTATGAGTAGGTTGGTAAGTGCTAATATGATTAGACTTCCTCCTATTAAATCAATTCTTCCTTCTACTACATCAAGTCCACATTTTAATCCTAAAGCTTTTTGTCAATATCATCACCAATCTGGGCATGATATCAAGGCCTATTATTCATTGAAGCATAACATTCAAGATTTGATTGATTCTAATGCCCTATATATTGATACTCATGATACTAGAAATAATTTTGTGTCTCCTACTAATCGAACTTCAAATCTCTACTAATCCTTTACCTCAACACACTACTAATACTATTGTCCAACATCCTCCTTCTTTTAAGGTGAATGTTGCGTATGATACCTTATGTTGAGAGAATGATAATACTATTAAGGTTGTGAAATGTGTAAATAAACCTCCACCTCCACCTAAGAAAGTCATTCCTTTTACATATAATGATCAACCTAAACCTAAACCCCATCATAAGAGTACTAGAGACCTTAATATTTTTTCTTATTGATGCTAATATTTTCAAGGCTCTTGATCATCCTCTTTATATTCCTACTTAGATTGCCAATATCCTTCTTAGGGGTGTCTTGTTGATCCTACTTGTATGGTTAATATTATTACTAAGGAACATTTGTAGGTTAAGAAAAAATATCATTATTTCTATGATTTGACTAATACTTAGATTCAGACTTGTAATGGTTTCTTGTATCCTCCTCAAGGTTCCATTTCGTTTCATGTTGAGCTTTTAATGCAATCTTAAAAGTGGAAGAGAAATTCGGTGGGATACAAAAAATAAAGCAAGTAATTATAGATTTTAAAGAATGGGTCTGGAATAATAACTTAATGGACATACCCACCAATAATGGGGTATATACTTGGAATAACAGAAGAAAAGGCTTTTGTTATATAGCAGAAAGATTAGACAATTTTTTTGTCAAATGAGAACTAATTGACATGGAGATGACATTACAATCTTCCATTCTACCCTATGTAGGCTCAGATCATTTTCTAGTCAAATTTGAACTCATAGAACTGATTAAACCAACAAGGAATCCATTCAAATATGAAAAAATGTGGTTTATGGATGGCAGTTTTATGGAAAACATTGGACAATGGTGGCAAGAAGATAATTTTCAAGGATTGAGAGTGTATAGCTTTGTCTCTAAACTTAAAAGGTTCAAAGAACATATTCTAAAATGGAACAAATCATATTATTACAATATTTTCAAAAAATATTTTGAGAAGGAAGAAGAGATCAAAACACTAAATGAAGAAAGTGTCAAAAAAGGAATGGTTAATGAAAACTATAATAAAGAAAAATAATTATTAACAAAATAGAAAATTATACTAGAAAAAGAGGAAATATTCTAGAAACAAAAATCAAGAGAGAATTAGCTAGAGGTAGGGGACCGAAATACTTTTTTTTTCATAATAGCATTATAAATAATAGATCAGTAAACATAATCTTAAAAATTAAAATGATGAATGGAATGAAGAAGAAAACACTACTAAGATATTTGTAGAATATTGTAAGAATATTCTAAACAAATTTGATTGTTCTAACTTGGAAGCACAAGAAACAATGTTGAAAACTATTCCCAATTAGTCACAACAATGGACAACCAATTTTTACATAAACCCTTCACTAAAGAGGAAATCAAATGAGCTCTTTTTGGTCTCAATCTAGACAAATCACCAGGACCTAATGGATTTCAAGCATTTTTCTTCTAGAAATGCTAGGATATCATAGGAATAGATCTTTGGAAAGCATTAGAAGAATCAAGGAATACTGGGTCAATTTTGTTAGAGGTCAATCATACTTTTTTAATGCTTATACCTAAGAAATCAAATTATGAAGCACCCAGACATTTCAAACCTATAGCATTATGTAATACTATATATAAAATCCTATCCAAAACTCTAGCTTTTAGACTCAAGAACACCATCCCTAAGCTTGTTTCTAAAGAACAAGCTTGCTTTGTACCAAGTAGATCAATTCTAGATGGCATAACAATCATTCAAAAGACTCTACACTCAGCAAAACTAAACAAAGAAGCTTGCATGCTAATGAAACTAGATATACAAAAAGCCTATGTAAGACATTAGAATCTTTTGGCTTTTCTCGTCAATGGATAAACATTATCTTTAAATGTAAATTAACACCAAAAAAATTGTTTCTGATAAATGGCTCTCTAGAAGGGTTTTTTAATATATCTAGAGGCTTCATACAAGGAGATCCTATATCACCTTTCTTGTCCATCATCATGGCAGAAGCATTAGGTCGAGCAATCACAAAAGCATAGATAGAAGGGGAAATTAAAGGAGTAATAGTAGTAGAAAATATCTTGAATGTCTCTCACCAAAAATTTTTTGATGACACAATTCTACTAGGGGAAAGTACAATAACAAAAGCACAAAATTTTAAACATATCATACAAGACTATATGAGAGCATCTAGACAAAAGGTGAATGTAGAAAAGTTAGAAATATTTTTCATCAACATAGCACAGGAAGTGGAATAAGTCATATGTAATGAAATAGGATCCAAAGAGGGCTCTTTCCCATGTAAGTATCGAGGGATATATTTAGAAAAATATACAAAAAGTTCTAAAACATGGAATAATATCTTAGAAAAAGTTGACAAGAAAATGAAAAATTGGAAAGGGAGATGGTTAACTAAGGGAGGAAGAACCTTGAAAATTAAATCGATCTATAAGTCATCCCAACATACAAATTGTCATGTCTACCCTTACCTAAGAATTGTTGATATGTGGTGACTAATCAAGAATGTACTGTACACTTTTCATAATGCTTTGGGGTTTAAGGCATTGCCTCAAATATTTTTTTGGGGCCTTTTTTATCGATAATTTTGGGCCAACATGTTGTAATTAATTATATCCCTAAAACAAAGAAAATCGTGTACAAAAAAGGCTTAGGGTTAGGGATTTCATAAGGTGTGACATAATAATTACTTATTGCGGTAGTATTGACTTGTAAGGGATTACATATTGTAATCACTAGATAGTAATACTATTGTAATAATTGTTTGGTGTATGTAGCCAAGGGATTGGGTGAACCACATTAAATCTTGGTATCTTGTGTTCTCTTCTGTGTTATTTATAATTTTTAGATATTGGCTATATTTGTATGTAATTGTTATTTATGTCTATGGTTAATCCTAACAAGTGGTATTAGAGCCAGGTTGTTTTTTGGATATCCTCTGTAAGAAAGTCTCACGACTGAGTGGTAGTCTCACAGTTAATTAGGAGTGATGGAAAATGAGTGTAAGTTGAAGGTTGAAAAGTTTAATGGGTAGAACTTTTAGTTATGGAAGATACAAATAGAGGATTATCTTTATCAAAAGGAAATATGGAAGCCATTGGAAGGAAAAACCAAGAAACATGGAACTATGATAGAAAAGGAATGGGAAATTTTTGACAAAAAAACACTTGGACGCATTCAATTATGCCTGGCACCATCGATGACATTTAACATTATGAAAGCAATGATAACAAAAGAGTTGATGTAAGCCCTAGAAAAATTGTATGAGAAGCCTCTGCTTCAAATAGGGTATTTTTCATGAAGCATATATTTGATATGAAAATGGTAGAAGGTGGATCTGTTGTAGATCATTTAAATGAGTGTAATACTATTACTAGTTAGTTATCTTCTATGAATGTTAGTTTTGATGAAGAAATTAGGGCTCTCTTTTTTTGTGTGTTCTTTGTTGGAAAGATGGAATGGCTTGGTATTGGTTGTGAGTAATTTTGTTTCTGGATCTAATACCCTACATCAGGAAGTGCTTTGAATGCACAAAGAAGAGGTAAAATTATTGAGAAAGGAATTAATCATGGAAATCATGAGAAATCAAGAGGAAATTCAAAGGGAAAGAGGTCTCAATCCAATGGACCAAGAGATTTCTAGTACTGTGGAAAACCAAGGCATAAGAAGAAAAATTGTTGAACTCAAAATAACAATGAAGGAGACAAACAAGATGGAAACAAGGAGGCAAATGTGGTAAGTACCAAATTCAAAGAGGATCATTTTCTTCTTTCTTTAGAAAGTGTTGATGATTCTTGGGTTTTAGATTTCGGGGCTTCATTTCATGCTACACCCCATAGAGGTTATTTTATTGATTATGTCTAAGGGGATTTCGGGCTTGTTTATTTGGGGGATAATGAGCCCTGATAGATTGTTGTAAAGGGAAAAGTTAAGATTAAGTTGCAGAATGAGAATTATTGGCTACTACATGAGGTAAGATATGTTCCAAGGTTGAGTAGGAATTTAATTTCAGCAGGGCAACTCAGTGATGAGGATTGAGTAGTTAACTTTAATGATAAAAATTGGAAGGTTTCAAAAGGTTCTCTTGTAGTGGAAAAAGGTGTAAAAGTAGGCATCTTATATATTTGTACAAGTCATATTATTCCTTCTACTTTAATTGTTTAAGAGAAAAGTGAATGTTCAAAAACAATTGTTGCAGTTGAGCAAGAAGAACAAATAATTGTTGTAGATTTTGATACAACACTATGGTGCAACAAATTTGGGCACGTGAGTGAGAAAGATATGAAACTACTTCATTCAAAGAAAGTTTTACTAGGTCTAAAATGTGTCGATATGGATTTCTGTGAAGGTTGTGTGTATGGAAAACAAAAGAGAGTGAGTTTTGTGAAGAGTGGGAAGGACAAGAAAAATGAGAAATTAGAGTTGTACATGTATAGATGTATGGGCTCTAGTTTAAGTATCTTCCCTTGGTGGCTCTCATTATTATGTTACATTCATTGATGATGCAACTAGAAAAGTATGGGTTTATTTCCTTAGATAGGAATTTGATGTGTTTCAAACTTTTAAGAAATAGAAATGCTTGGTTGAAAATGAGACTGATAAGAGATTAAAATGTCTCAAATTTGATAATGGTGGTAAGTATTGCAATCATGAATTTGAAGATTATTTCTCCGCTAATGGTATCCATAGATAGAAAACTATTCCAAGGACTCCGTTGGGAAATGTAGTGGTTGAATGCATGAACAAGACAATAATAGAGCATGCAAGGAGCATGAAGTTGCATGTTATATTTCACTTAAAAATGTGGGCATAGGCTGTCAATACTACTATATATTTGATTAATAAAGGTCCTTCTACTCCTTTGGGTTGTGGTATTCCAAAGGAAGCAAGGACTGGTAAGAAAGCGAATTATTCTTTTCTCAAAACCTTCAGTTGTGAAGCATTTGTACATATAGATTCTTAAAATAGAACCAAGTTGGAAGCTAAGTCAAAGAAATGTATCTTTTTTAGATATGGAATTAATGAATTTGGTTATAGGCTTTGAGATTTTGAAAATTATAAAATTTGAAATGTACGATGTCATATTCAATGAGAAAGTGTTGTGCAGAGATATGTTGCAGCAGCATGAGAAGAAAGAAAATGATTATGTAGTGTTAGATAATACTCCAAAAGATGATATTCCAGTAGTTCCTCATCATCTACAATAACCACAACAAAAAATACCACATACCCTAGTGAATGTTAGATGGTCAACAAAGCTAAGTAGACCTCTAGAAAGATTTTCTCCCTTTTTGTACTATATTTTACTAACTAATGTTGGTGAACTTGAATGTTATGATGAAGTTGTGCAGGTGGATGCAAAGCTTCAGTGGGATTTTGCAATAAAAGAAGAGATGGACTCGTTGCTAAAAAATAAGACATGGAATTTATGCAAGTTGCCTACAGGTAGAAGGGCTTTACATAATAAATGGGTTTACAAGTTGAAAGAAGAGGATGGAGCTAAGAAAAGATTTAAAGCCAGATTAGTTGTTAAAGGATTTTCATAGAAAAAGGACATTGATTTTGATGAGATATTTTCTCCTGTTGTTAAAATGACTTCTATTCATACTATTTTAAGTATCGTGGCTACTAAAGATTTGCATTTGGAGCAGCTTGATGTTAAAGCAACTTTTCTTCATGGTGATTCAAATGAAGAGATATATATGGCACAACCATAGGGATTTGAGGTAAATGGTAAGGAGAACTTAGTGTGTAGATTAAAGAAAAGTTCATATGGCTTGAAGCAAGCACCTCAACAATGGTATTTGAAATTTGACAGTTTTATGCATGTGCATGGATATAGTAGGTGTCATTTAGATAATTGTGTTTATTTTAAGAGTTTGGATGATGACAGCTACATTATTTTATGTTTATAAGTTGATAATATGCTTGTAGCTAGGTCTAACATGGAACACATTAAGAGGTTAAAAGAATAGTTAGCACATTCATTTGCTATGAACAATTTGGGGGTAGAAAAATAAATTCTTGGTATGAAAATTTATAGAGATAGGAAGAATTGAAAAATTGGCATTATCTTAGGTTGATTATATTGAGAAGGTGTTGCAACATTTTTCTATGGAGAATGTTAAAGCTACCGGCACACCTTTACCTAGTCATTTGAAATTAACTAAGGAGATGTGTCCAAAGACACAACAAGAGGAGGATAAGAAGTCTAAGGTACCTTATGCTTCAGCTATAGGATTCTTGATGTATACTATGGTATGTACAAGGCTAGATATTGCACATGCAATGGGAGTTGTTAGCAAGTATATGAGTCATCCAAGAATTGAGCAATGGAATGCAGTCAAATGGATTCTCAGATATTTGAGAGGAACATTCAATAAGTGTTTACACTTTGAGAGCTCTACTACTAACTTACAAGGCTATGTTGACTCAAATTTGGCAAGGGATATTGATACTAGGTGAAGTACTACATGTTATGTATATATTGTTGGTGGGGCATCAATGAGTTAGGTTTCTCGATTACAGAAGATTAATGCTTTATCAGCTACAAAGGTAGAATATGTTGCTACTAAAAAGGCAACCAAGGAGATGATATGGCTTCAATTCTTCATGGAAAAATTGGGACACCCACAAAGGGATGATTATTTGTTTATAGATAGTCAGAGTATCATTCATCTTGCAAAGAATTTTTCTTTACATTCAAAGACAAAACACATACAATTGTGGTACTATTTCATTTGATTACTTTTGGATGATGGATAGTTAAATTTGGATAAGATACATACAAATGACAATCCCACATATATATTTACAAATTTCGTGACAAGGGAGAAGTTGAACTCATCTTCAACTTCAAATGGTCTTCTCGATTAAACAAGATAAAATAATAGCTAAGTCCAGGGTGGTTCGATCCACTAGGAGCTTCATGTACTAGTGGTATTGCTACATGATTAGTCTCCAAGTGGGAGGTTGTTTTTTAGTGTGGAGCTTGATCAATCCCCAAGTGAGAGATTGTTGATATGTGGTGATTGGTCAGGAATGTTAGTATACTTTTCTTAATTCTTTGGGGTTCGGGGCATCACTTCATATTTGTTTTTTGGGGGGCCCATTTTATCGATAATTTGGGTTGACATGTTGTAATTGTTTATAACCCTAAAGTGGAAAAAATATTGTATAAAAAAGACTTAGGTTTAGGGATTTCATAAGGTGTGATACAATGATTTCTTCTTGCGACGGTATTGAGTTGTAAGGGATTACAGATTATAATAAGGTTGTAATCACTGGATAGTAATATTATTGCATTGATTTTTTAGTGGGCATAGCCCAAGGATTGGGTAAACCACGTTAAATCTTGGTGTCTTGTGTTCTCTTCTGTGCCATTTATTATTTTTAGATATTGGTTATATTTGCGTGTGATTATTATATCTATATGTGGTTAATCCTAACAAGAATGTTAATAAAAAAATTAGAAGGAAAAATTAGAAATTTCTTCTAGAAAAGATTGGAAGAGAAAAAGAAATTAGCATTGATAAAGTGGGAAAATATATGCAACACAAAGAATTGGGAGGATTAGGTTTTAAGAACTTGAATTGGCAAGATGAAACATTAGGTGCAAAATTAGTATGGTGAATGTACCAAGAAAGAAATAGTGAATGGGCTAAGATCTTGTATCATAAATATTTAAATTTCACTGATCCAACATCCTTATTCAAAGTAAGAAATCCTCCAAAAGGGTCAAAGTATTGGAACTTTATGATGTATTGCCGACATCTTATAAGCAAATTCTTAACACGAGATTCAATAAATGGTAACAAAGCTTTATTCTGGGAGGATTCCTAGGATGGTCACCCTCTCCTAGATTATCTCAACATCCCTATACATATCAAAAAATTCTTAGTGAACCAATAGGGTAAGCAGATAGCTAATTAAAAACAATCGAAAAGGGTAAATGGGGAGGATATGTGGAAGTGGAGATCCCTAGAAGGTACATAATTAACAAATGAAGGAAAACTTATCTTTGAGTAGCTTCATAGTCAATGATAGATAAATCATAAAAAATAGAGTGGATAGAATCATTTGGGGTGCTTTAAAAGATGGTCAATATAGTGGAAAGAAAGGATACGAACTAATCACCACACCACAAATATGGGAGAAAGTGAACACTCCTCTCAAGCTATGTTGGGATTTTGCATGTTTTCCAAAAGTAGGAATGTTTCTTTGCGTAGCATCTCAAAAGAGAATACTAATAGTTGATAAAATTTAGGATGATGGAATTTGAGGGACCTCGAGATGCTCTCTTTGTAAAGAAAATTTAGAAATAGTAGAACATATATTATATCAATGTCCATATATGCAAGTTTGTTGGAGCTGGCTTCACAAAATGTTAAATTGGTCTTCTCCATTCCCATAGAATTTAGAGGATCATCTAATTGATTGGATTGAAGGTAGAAAACACAAGGTATATAGTAAATTGTGGAATATGTCATCTTCTATCCTCTTATAAGAAATATGGAAAAAAATAAATAGGCGTATATTTGTAAATTCAGAACTTAATATTCCCTCCCTTCTCAATAAAGTGGAAACGTGTATAACAAAGGTTATGAATAGCCACTTAAGAAAAGGTGTAAAAGAAGAAGGATCCTTTTTTGATTGGGATGCACAAATGAAGAAGAATTGGATCAATTTAATCAATCCTCCTTTAACTTATCATAAGAAAAATCTCTAAGCTTGAAAATATTGTAGATGGGAATTGCCACCAAGTAGGTGGAAAAAACTAAATTTTGATGGGGCATCAAGAGAAAATCTAGGAGAAGTGGTGATAGGATGTATTAGTAGTTTAGAGTCAGGTGAATAGATTCTCAAGAGGGCTAAGCCAATATGCATTGCAACAAATAATATAGTTGAACTATAAGCACTACAAGAAGGGGTCAATCTGAGCCTAACATTAGGAATAAGGAAATTAATCCTAGAAGGGGATTCTCAAATCATCATTAATGCCTTAAGAAAAAATTTGACTTCAAATTGGATTATTAACTCAAAAATTGAGACTATTCTTAAGCTCATAGATAAGTTTGAGAAAACAAGACATCTACATATTTATTGAGAATGTAATAAAAAAGAAGACTACCTAGCAAACATGGGGGTAGATGGAGAGGACATCACTATTAAGGCATTATAAAATATTTAGCACTATGAGATTATCTCTTATTATTAACTAGCTTGAGTATAATTTTAATACCTCTTCTTTGCTTTATCCTCTATTTAATATATCATATTATGGACTTTTTATGCTTAGCCTCTAAGGCTCATATTTCACTTATATAGCCAACTTTGATATAATCCAAGGACTTTATAGTACAACAATTTAAAGAATTGCATGAACAATTGAACTAATAACTATATTTCCAATTAAGTCCTACAAAAGGTGCACCATCATGATATAGTATGGATTAATGTAAAGAGGTTGAGTTTATGATTACTACTCTAGAAACATCCAGACTTTAATCAAAGGTTGAGTTAATTAACCTATCTATTCAATACCTTCTACCCCTATTCATCTATCATTATCACTCTTACTCCTTTTATTTTGGTATAATAGAATCAGAATGGAGTCTATAACACCTAGCTTAGGAAACCAAGAGAAATAAACCTAATATGTTACAAAGTTTAATGATCTACTCTTTTTTTTTGGTTTAAACAACATCAAAGTAACAATATAGAAGCAATATACACAAACACAACAAGTACACATAAGTAATTATAGATATAGTTTTTCAATTCCTCAAGTGTTCCTTCATATTAAGTCACATTTAAGAAGTTTATAATAATTATTTTAAGTCTTTAGTACATGTTCATGAATCATAAAGAAATAACAGATACATCATCTCATAAGAAAATGTATGAATATAACTAATGCAATCAAAATACATCCAATGAATAACATCCACTAAACATGTCATAGGGTATGAGAATAGATATAAGCACATCAAAATACAAGATACATGATAACATACATACTGTTAGAAACAGATAATACCGAGGGGGGGTGAATCAGTATTCTATAAACTTTTGCCCACAATTGGATATCATTAATTACTTTACAACTTGCATAAGAAAGTAAACCAACAATGCTAATTAGTAAATAAAACCATACACATAGAGAACTCATAACACCATTATTTTTTAACTGGGAAACCCTGGCCAGGGGAAAACCTCGGTGGGGATGATACCCATAAGATGATCCACTAAACAAAAGAATCATGTTAAGGATATTGACCCTATTAGGAGTCTATCAAATACATATAGTGTCTCGAGTCCTTGTTAGGGGACTAGGCCCTTTTAAAAGCCTCAAACCTGTTAGGAGTTGGTGGAAAAAATACAATGTATGCAAGAAGATCCCACTACCCTAACATGCAATATACAAATAAGTTTCTTCACAATAGTAGATATATATACAATATTGTCTCGCTATTGTAATTTGTGAATCTCTTGATCATACACCAGATCTCACATCATATAAAGCTCACATATCATATAAAATTCCTTCACAATAGTTTGCATCACTTTCTCACTTTCCTTTAGTTGCACAAGATATGATATTTACTTATACCTTGAAAACTAAGAAAACTCTTGATCAATCAACCTTACAGCTTCCACATGCTTGACTAATTATAAAATGACTTTGGGGTTAATATCTAGGGTGTTGGCCCATCATGGTTAAGTAATTATTTTGTTACCCGAATAGTTCCTTAAGTTGTACTATTCAATTTAGCTAGTGACATGCTATGTTATGCTTTATTAATTACCTATACTGGTAATTCCTTTCTAACTAATTTTATACTATGCATATAGATTTGTGCATTGACATTCATCAACATGACACTATCATTGATCATTCCTCAATTGTGCAAGAGCTAACTCAAACTCTATCATCTGTACATACAATAAAAAGTATCTTTGTGCTGTTGTAAACTATCCAATACTTAGACAATTTTTTACCATTGATTTCATAATGAAATACCAAAATATGTATGTTTCCAATAATGACAACACTACCACATCTACCTAGCCATATTGCTAACAATCTCTCCCTTTGGAATTAATGGCAATATTTGTGAAAAAATGGCTAAGTCCAAAAATGATGCCATACAAAAAATAATACAAAAGTAACTGCTCAAAATTTGGCCTTCAAAACTTCAAAATTTTATTCATGTTTTGATGGATCATTACATTCCTTATCACTCCTTTACAATGATTTCCTACATGCATATCTAAGCTCCCCCTTAAATGTATGTGTATCTTCTATACAATTTTCCTTTACAATCTTCTCCTCCTATGACATCAGCGACAAAGGTGACAATCAATAAAAAAAAAACTAAGTTTCCTTCCACTGATCAACTTGAAATTCTCATTATACAATCTGCAAAACCAAGTTTTAGCCTTCCAATCTCATTCTTCCAATTCTATTTAACAATATCTAAAATCCTTATGAGTATGCAAAGTGCATAAGATACCACTTCAACTATGCTCAATTTAGTATAGGAAAATTTTTCATAGGATGCCTTAGTTGCAAGACACTCCTCCAATTGCCCCTGTAAAAAGCTAACTTTTGGTGACAAGTATTCTCTAAGGATAGAAAATCTCTTGATTACCTTCTCCTTATTAGGTTCAGTGCCTCAAATAGCATTGCGAATTTTCTCCATCTTTGCTCCAATATCTTCAATACTTGCTTCTAGTTGTTGTAATCTTATAGTGAGTGTTCGAAGTTCACTCATTTTACCTCTGATCTATACATCAAATTATGTCAAGTGAAGGTATGACAATGCACATTGTCCATACAATCTATTCCCTTCATCTAAGCTCTTCCTTATCTCTTTTATTCAAACATTCAAAGTCTACAAATGATTCCTAACATTAGTGCATATTGTGTCAAACAATGATGCATCATGATTTGTTTATGCATGTATGAAGCAATGTCAGAAAAAGTGGTGTAGTCTACATTAATTGGTCTTATTATTTATTTTTCCTTCTTCTGTATATCAAGTTTTGTAATAGTGGTATACACCGTCTTCTGCATCCTTTCCAGAACTTTTGCTAATGTTCTCTCCAAAGTCTTCACCAACTTGTTCTTCTCCAGTAGTTTTCTCAGAGAACTCATTAGACCCTTCTAATTTTCACCATCATCAAATGTTGCTAGTGCTCGAGTAGTGTAGGCGTACTTTTAGTACCACTATTTCAAAACTTCAATATATGTGGTTGTCCTAAATCTAGGTTCCACTGGTTTACTAGCCTCCTGGTTGATGAAATATGCAGACAATATTGTCAAGGTCTATGCAACATCTATGGCAAAGTTGGAATGGTATAAAATGCTTTGTAAGGATTAAAACATTGGTTATTATGATTCTTTCAAAGAGCAAGATGGATGATTGTACCACAGGTGTTGGGCAAAGCCCTAGCTATATATCTACTGAACTTCATAAGTTTAAGAGGGATATTGAGGAAGATGAAAGGAAAAGGAGCTCCAGGATGTCTAGTATATACAGTAGGTCATGGCTCTTCTTTCTCAAGCAGATGCTGACATGGCATTAGAAACCTCCTACAAGTGTTTCTTGGAATTGAGGAGAGTAGTTAGCAGATCTCGTGAGAATTTCATTACTCATGAGCCATATTCACATTTTAAATGTCCTCTTATGGGGAAAGTGATTAATAATCTAGTTTTGATCTCAACTAATAATTCTTTTGAGATAGAAGCAATTGAGAGTGAGTTTGCAAGAGGTGAGCCAAAGGATCCCCTTACTGGTATAGTTATCCTGAATTCCATTCTTATACCAAACCAAGCCTTGTATTGCACTATAAATCTCTGAAGGTAGCAAAACTATGTGGCAAGGATTTTGAAGGCAAAGATAAAGTTGGAGACAAAATTATGTGCTGAGCAAAAAAAAAAGAGCACTTGTTGATCTGTCAGAACTTTGCAAAGAGAGTACAAATGATAAAAATTGGATAATTTTTGAATCTTTACTTCCATTAATAGTGGGAGCTTTGAAGCCTAATGATAACAAATTGAAGACACTTTGTTTTTTAGTTTTAATGGCAGTTGTGCAAGACAATAACCATGGGAAGGAAAAACTAGTTGAAGCCAATGGGCTTAGTAAGATCATTAAATGTCTGTTCAATGACTTGAGCCCTGACCTCACAAGGGCTGCTATAAACCTCTTGTCAGAGCTGAAAAAAAAATAAAAAATCCTAGAGCAGCTAGGCCAACAACTTGGTGCTATTTTGACAATTGTTACGATTTTAATTAGGGGCAATCATCTAGAGTTGACGATGGATATTGAGACTATTCTCAATGAGCTCTCTTATGATGGAAACTCATACAATGAAGGAAACATAAGATCAATGATCTAGTTTAATTGGTGCAAATATTTTGCCCATTGCGTTTTAAGAGGTACGGAGGAATCCAAATTGGGAATGGTCAAAATGCTCACACAATTATAGGTTGATGACAACAGAAGAGAGGCCTTGATTTAACAAAATGTAATTGATGCTTTGAAGTTGGAGGGGTTCCTTTGCTACTTCTCTTCTTAGAGAAGCCTAATTTGAATATGAAAGTCAAAGCTACAACTATTCTAGCAGATTTAACTATGGAGCATGAAAGATCTTTTCTTCTCTGTGATGACAAGACACCAATGGAAGCATGCAAGCTTGTTGAAGCCATCATGGGAATTCTAACTTTTTGTGAATTACCAATTGCAGAGAATTCGATGAAGGTGTTGTTATTGTTGACAGAAGCTTCAGATGACAGTGATGTTGCAGGATTGATTCAGAACAATGATAATAACCTTCAAACCATTCGAGCTTTTAACAAAATGGCCAACCCTCCCTTGCAATATCAAGCTATACAAGTGGTTTTTTTAATGTGCAGAGATTGATGGTTTTGTCTGAATGGATTCTCAGCATGTTCAAAATGCGGTTGTCACATTAAAGTAGAGAATTTGGAGTTGAAAAAGTTCATGTATCTATATCTCATTAATCATGCAAAGAATATCATGCTGATGTTGAAGGTCAAGAATCAAGAAGGTGTAGTCATTTTCGATGAGATTGTGAAGGAGTTAGATGCTTTCATGGTTGCCCATGGAGATTCTAGTTAAAAATTTTATTTTATTTTGGCGCAGAAGAGAATGGTCATAATAATGGAACTTAGATGTTACTTTATCAATGCAACATTGATATAAACAATGAAGGACCCAGATACATCATGCTTCATAAACAAGCGGGTTGTTTCCATGTTTCAATATTTTGGAGGAATGCGAATTGGAAGTGATGTGGTTGTAACACCAAAGTAGATGTGAAGAACCTGCGCCCGATAAATAGACAGATATGGCTTGAAATTGATCACCAAGTTTATGAAATAAGACTGTTGATGCCAAAGAATAACATGTGGACCATTTAGACACATGTCAAACATGCAATGTAAGTTTAGTTATCTGATGTATACAAGCATTGAAAATCTGAAGCCATAGTCACCGACCCATGGTGTTGGTGCATCTTCTCACCAAGTTCAAAGACTTCATTCTAAGCATGAAAGCTCAAAAGGTGATAAATGACAATTTCATAAAATGCCACCATTTTGGATCCACTGCCACATATGATGAACATACCATATGGTCATCGACACTTAAAGAAAAATGAAGGAGTAAGTCGATTTCTTTAGTCTTCCTCTCACAAAAGACTTTTGGGTCAAATCTTAATAGGCTAGTGTGAATTCTACACACCAGTGGAGTAACAAGTCTGAAGTTGTATTGCCTGATCATTCACCAATAATGCTAGTAGCATAAACTTCTTTCAATACAATGAAAGTTAGGGCAGATTTTCTTGACAAAAATGGAAAACCTGTCGTTGTGATGACCCCTGCAAAATAGAACACTACATCTCAAGATAATCAATTATGTCACCTCGTGTATCTCATTGAAAATGCCATCATCAATTTACCTCCTGATTAGGAGTAAATGGTTTGGCTCATAGACTTCACTTGTTGGTCCTTGTCAAATTCTGTGCCAATTAGAACAACTCGAGAAACTACAAATATTTTACAAAACCATTATCCCAAAATGTTGGCAGTGGCAATGCTTCTTTGTTGACTCCATTATGCAATTGTCATTCAATATACCAGCATCAAGTCGACTGATGGAGTCTTTTCATTTCATATTCTTGGAGGCAGATCAAAGGATGAGACAGAGTCTTTTGGGCTTCTCCTTATGTGTAATTTCAAAAATATTATTCAAAGTCTTTCCAAGTCTCTGAATTTGAAGCACTTCATATTCTCATGAAGGCTTACACTGGTGATTTCTATATAAGCTGTTGTAAAAGATGTAACAAGGGATCGGCAAATTGTTGGCATGAAGAGAGGTTGTAGAGACAATTATACTTGGTGTCAATTCTTTACTTTCCATGTGCTCCCCTTTTCTGCATACAGTCAAAGAGCTGGAGTGGAGGAGAGAGCATGTTTTATTTTCTTATTTTCATTCATGTATTGAGATTAATGTTCAGTTTTTTTAATAGGTTTGGCTATAGTCTGCAAGAAAATATGATCAAAGTATTGTGTTTGTGTATTTAAAATAAGAAAAAAATTTGTTATGAATCAGAGTATTTGGGCAACACTTTTCTGATTACTTTCAATCAGAGTATTGTTATGATCAGTTTTGAGCACTTTCTTGTAGTCTTGGTCAAATGGTGATTGGGAGATAGATCAGAGTACTATCAACTGATCCTATTGCAAAGGTTTGAATGTTCAATCTTCTTTTTTCATCTCATGTCATTGCATTTGCATAGCAAACAACATTCTTGCATCACTGATGTTGTTAAGTCATAGGATGTGTGAGTTCCTGAAATTGGATAGGATTAGAATCTAAATCTGCCTGAGTTAGTCCTGGATAGGATTAGCTTGGTTTTGCCTCTGCTATTCTCTGGTTAAGAACATATCCCATAGTAGGAATTAGAGATAAAATATAATTCATTGAATATCATTTACGTAGGGAGCTATACCTCAATTCAGAGTGAAGCTAGATATTCTTAGAAATGGTTTCCCAACTGTTGTGTAAAGTTGTTCTTTGTTATAAGTTTGGACACATAAAAAGAGGAAAAGAAGAGCGACAATCTATTTACCAACAGATTTTTGGCAACTCTACTGGGGAGTTGGACAAGAAGATCAGTGATAGAGATTGTTCTTTCAGTTTATTATTGTTATCTCTGCTTGAGATTGGCAACTCTGTGTCTTTAAAAGAACCTATTATATATCAAAGTTTGAAAGATTTGAAAGTTCTTATGATTCAGGTTCCCAGCTCATATTTTTGGTGACTAAGAGGAAGAATACTTTGGTTTTTCAAGCTACAATATTCATTTTCTCTGCTACTTAGAGATTGGCGACACCGTTGTTTAAAAAAAGATCATGCCTATTAGAACAGATTTTTGAAGAACTTGTTGGAAAATTGGTTGCTCATGATCGAGGTAACATCATTATCTTTCCATAAATTTGATTCAGATTTCTATTACTCTGTTGTACAAATAATATCAGGAAATGTATCAAGGTCAAATTCATCTAAGAAATGATTTAAAATATAAAAAGAGACTCTCGCCATCTGTTGAAGAGATTGTGATTGATGATGATCCTATGCTTCAACAACTCTGGAGTAAATTTAAAGAGAGTATCAGTTATGCCACAAGAAACAACTTGAGTATAGCTCAAGACCATCGGTTTAGAGAATCGTGGAAGCTGATTGAAAAGAGATTCTATGTTCTCTAGGAGTTCAGATAGAAAAGCACTAATGCGAGTTCTAAAGAGGATGCTTTGTCTTCTCCCATCTTTCCTGCTTTGAGAGAACCTAAATTTTCTTCATCCTCAATATTACCATGGATGAGCCATCAACATGAAGAAGGTAATCAGCATGAAAAGCATTTCCAGCCTAAACCACCACAAAAGGAAGAAAAGTTTGTTATTATTCCTTGCTTCTCAACAATATTTCCTATGGAGTCATTAGTTACACCTTTAGATCCATCATTTAAGGTTGGAAATGAGACTTGTTCTCCTAATACTGAGCCTAATGCAGTAAGTATGAATCTAGAACCACTCTCAGAACTACAAACAAAAGAATTAGTTTCAGTCTAGCATGTTGAAATCATTGAAGTTGCAGAAAGCATTCCTAAGGTGGATAGAATCAATGAGCAGAATGAAGAGATCATATTAACCAATGGTTTGAATTTTGAATAGCAAGAGAAGCCTAGTTTCCCAGAAGCACAACTTTTAGCAAATGAAGACAACCTTCTCAATGATGAAGAATTGGTAAGAATAGTTGACAAAGAGTTTTCTTTCATACCTTCATTTACCTCTGATTTTAAAAGTTCCAGATTTGAAGAAAATAAGGATAAACCTTTGCATGAAGTCTTTGATGAGAATAGTCAGATAGTTAATGCAAAACATGAAGAGTTGAATTCCATTGAAAATTTTTGTGAAATTGATTTTCAAGTTGCAAAGGTTTGTGATGATACTATATTAGAGTCTATGTGTCTTGAAGAAAAAGTGGAAAAATGTTTTTTCAAATTTGAAAATATGATTAAAGAAATGATCAACAAAATTGAAAGAGAAATTAATGGGGATTATATTTTAAATTTTTGTCTTCCTGAAAACTATCCTAAAACAAACATGTTGGCTACATTATGCTTTAGTGGTCACCATACTGAATCTGAAGATGTAGCAATAACAAATGTTGAAAAGGAAGGAATTGCAAAAAATAATGAGGCATTGCAGCATTATGAAGAAGGTAATGAATCTGATCATAATCCTCCCAATCTGGAATACTCTTCCATAATTAATCCAGATATTGAAGTTGTGAATTCAGATGAACATCTTGCTGTAGCATATGAAGAAGATGTCTTAGCCTAGATGGACGCTGTAGCAAATAAGGAATCCTTCAATTTCAACCCCATTTTGAAATCTGAAGTTGCTAATGATAAAGCCTATGATCGGTATGATGCTATTTCACTTCCAGAAGCTTTTCAATTTTTTGATTATGTTCGTTCTGATTTGAAAGATGATATCTTTGCTGAGAGTTATAATGAAGTAAATGGATGTGAGTATTTTCAAGCAGTACTACCAAAATTTTCTGAAGTTCTCCATCCCAGTTTTAATGCAGATATTTCTACTAAAAGTAATAGTATCAATAGATGTAATTATGTTCCAGCACTGCATTTAAAATCACTTGAATATTCTACCAGTCTGGATTTGAATATTGATTTCTTCGTTATAAGTGACAAGGTTGAGGAGAATAGATGCAAGTATGATTCAGTGATGTTTCCTGAGTTTAGTGAATTTTCTTCTTCTTCACAAAACATGATAGAGCATGTGAAAGATAGTATGCAGGTAAGTACAGAGGAAACAAAAGTACTTGATGAGGCATGGTTGTTTGGAAAGATCTTGTGGGTCATCATGTTGCAAAAGGCTTTGGGGCTTAAGTTGAACAGTGAAGGAGTAGCTAAAGATTACCTATGTTGTTTCAAATTGATGAAGCATCTTCCTCTATTTAGAAGAGGTTCATACTTTTCTCTTCCCATGAATGGCCACATATGAATCTTTCTTTATTGTTGGTCCTACTAGTGAGGTTTCTTCACCTTTTTGTAAATAAATTTCCTTTTCAATTTTGGTGTGCCTAGTGTAGCCTTTTCTTGCTTAGTCTGTTGTGGTTGTTTTTCTCTCACTTTGTTTCAGTCTGCCTTGCTCCCCTCTACCCTCCCTATATGCACTTTCTCATTGATCTTTGGTCTAGACTCCGTAACCCAATGCTTAAGGCACTTGCTTAACCAGAGATGCTAGATTCTCTATGCACCTTGCAGTACATATTCCCTAGTCGAAGCCAACTGTAGGCATACTTTTAGTACCCCTATTTCAAAACTTCAATATATGTGGTTGTCCTAAATCTAGGTTCCACTGATTTACTAGTCTCCTGGTTGATGAAATATGCAGACAATATTGTCAAGGTCTATGCAACATCTATGGAAAAGTTGGAATGGTATAAAATGCTTTGTAAGGATAAAAACATTGGTTATTATGATTCTTTCAAAGAGCAAGATGGATGATTGTGCCAGAGGTGTTGGGCAAAGCCCTAGCTATATATCTGCTGAACTACATAAGTTTAAGAGGGATCTCAAGGAAGCTAAAAGGGAAAAGGAGCTCCAGGATGTCCAGTATATGTAGTAGGTCATGGCTCTTCTTTCTCAAGCAGATGCTTACATGGCATTAGAAACCTCCTGCAAGTGTTTCCTAGAATTGAGGAGAGTAGTTAGTAGATCTCGAGAGAATTCCATTACTCATGAGCCATATTTATATTTTAAATGTCCTCTTATAGGGAAAGTGATGAACGATCTAGTTTTGATCTCAACTAATAATTCTTTTGAGATAGAAGCAATTGAGAGTGAGTTTGCAAGAGGTGAGCCAAAGGATCCCCTTACTGGTATAGTTCTCCCAAATTCCATTCTTATTCCAAACCAAGCCTTGTATTGCACTATAAATCTCTGGAGGTAGCAGAACTATGTGGCAAGGATTTTGAAGGCAAAGATAAAGTTGGAGACAAAATTATGTGCTAAGCAAAAAAAAAAGAGCACTTGTTGATCTGTCAGAACTCTACAAAGAGAGTACAAATGATAAAAACTCAATAATTTTTGAATCTTTACTTCCATTAATAGTGAGAGCTTTGAAGCCTAATGATAAAAAATTGAACGCACTTTGTTTTTTATTTTTAATGGCAGTTGTGCAAGACAATAACCATGGGAAGGAAAAACTAGTTGAAGCCAATGGGCTTAGTAAGATCATTAAATGTCTGTTCAATGACTTGAGCCCTAACCTCACAAGGGCTGCTATAAACCTCTTGTCAGAGTTGACAAAAACAATAAGAATATCCTGGAGCAGCTAGGCCAACAATGTGGTGCTATTTTGACAATTGTTACGATTTTAATTAGGGGCAATCATGCAGAGTTGACGATGGATATTGAGACTATTCTCAATGAGCTCTCTTATGATGGAAACTCATACAATGAAGGAAACATAAGATCAATGATCTAGTTTAATTGGTGCAAATCCTTTGCCCATTTCCTTTTAAGAGGTACAGAGGAATCCAAATCGGGAATGGTCAAAATGCTCACACAATTGCAGCTCGATGACAACAGAAGAGAGGTCTTGATTCAACAAAATGTAATTGATGCTTTGAAGCTAGAGGGGTTCCTTTGCTACTTCTCTTCTTAGAGAAGCCTAATTTGAATATGAAAGTCAAAGCTACAGCTATTCTAGAAAATTTAACTATGGAGCATGGAAGATCTTTTCTTCTCTGTGATGACAAGACACCGATGGAAGCATGCAAGCTTGTTGAAGCCATCATGGGAATTCTAACTTTCTATGAATTACCAATTGGAGAGAATTCGATGAAGGTGTTGTTATTGTTGACAGAAGCTTCAAATGACAGTGATGTTGCAGGATTGATTTAGAACAATGATAATAACCTTCAAACCATTCAGGCTTTTATCAAAATGGCCAAGCTTCCCTTACAATATCAAGCTATACAAGTGGTTTATTTAATGTGAAGAGATTGATGGTTTTGTTTGAATGGATTCTCAACATGTTCAAAATGTAGCTGTCACATTAAAGCAAAGAATTTGGAGTTGAAAAAGTTCATGTATCTATATCTCATTAATCATGCAAAGAATATCATGTTGATGTTGAAGGTCGAGAATCAGGAAGGTGTAGTCATTTTCGATGAGATTGTGAAGGAGTTAGATGCTTTCATGGTTGCCCGTGGAGATTCTAGTTAAATATATATACATATTTTTGGCGCAAAAGAGAATGGTCATAATAATGAAACGTAGATGTTACTTTATCAATGCAACATTGATACAAACAATGAAGGACCCAAATACATCATGCTTCATAAACAAGCGGGTTGTTTCCATGTTTCAATATTTTGGAGGAATGTGAATTGGAAGTGATGTGGTTGTAACACCAAAGTAGATGTGAAGAACCCGTGCCCGATAAATAGACAAATATGGCTTGAAATTGATCATCGAGTTTATGAAATAAGACTGTTGATGCCAAAGAATAACATGTGGACCATTTAGACATATGTCAAACATGCAATTTAAGTTCAGTTATCTGATGTATACAAGCATTGAAAATCTGAAGCCATAGTCATTGAACCATGATGTTGGTGCATCTTCTCACCAAGTTCAAAGACTTCATTCTAAGCATGAAAGCTCAAAAGGTGATAAATGATGATTTCATAAAATGCCACCATTTTGGATCCATTGCCACATATGATGAACATACCATATGGTCATCGAAACTTAAAGAAAAGTAAAGGAGGAAGTCAATTTCTTCAGTCTTCCTCTCACAAAAGACTTTTGGGTCAAATCTTAATAGGCTGGTGCAAATTCTACATGCTAGTGGAGTAACAAGTTTGAAGTTGTATTGCCTGACCATTCACCAATAATGCTAGTAGCATAGACTTCTTTCAATACGATGAAAGTTAGGGCAAATTTTCTTGACAAAAATGGAAGAACTATCATTGTGATGACCCCTGCAAAACAGAACACTACATCTCAAGATAATCAATTGTGTCACCTCATGTATCTCATTTAAAATGCCATCATCAATTTACCTCCTGATCAAGAGCAGATGGTTTGGCTCATAGACTTCACTAGTTGGTCCTTGTCAAATTTTGTGCCAATTAGAATAGCTTGGGAAACTACAAATATTCTACAAAACCATTATCCCAAAATGTTGGCAGTGGCAATGCTTCTTTGTTGACTCCATTATGCAATTGTCATTCAATATACCAACATCAAGTCGACTGATGGAGTCTTTTCATTTCATATTCTTGGAGGCAGATCAAAGGATGAGACAAAGTCTTTTGGGCTTCTCCTTATGTGTAATTTCAAAAATATTATTCAAAGTCTTTCCAAGTCTCTAAATTTGAAGCACTTCATATTCTCATGAAGGCTTATGTTGGTGTTTTCTATATAAGATGTTGTAAAAGATGTAACAAGGGGTTGGAAAATTGTTGGCATGAAGAGAGGTTGCAGAGACAATTATACTTGGTGTCAATTCTTTACTGTTCGTGTGCTCCCCTTTTCTGCATATAGTCAAAGAGCTGGAGTGGAGGAGAGAGCATGTTTTATTTTCTTATTTTCATTCATGTATTGAGATTAATGTTCATTTTTTTTAATAGGTTTGGCTATAGTCTACAAGAAAATATGATCAAAGTATTGTGTTTGTGTATTTAAAATAAGAAAAAAATTTGTTATGAATCAGAGTATTTGGGCAACACTTTTCTGATTACTTTCAATCAGAGTATTGTTATGATCAGTTTTGAGCACTTTCTTGTAGTCTTGGTCAAATGGTGATTGGGAGATAGATCAGAGTACTATCAACTGATCCTATTGCAAAGGTTTGAATGTTCAATCTTCTTTTTTCATCTCATGTCATTGCATTTGCATAACAAGTAGCATTCTTGCATCACCAATGTTGGGAAGTCATAGGATGTGTGAGTTCTTGAAATTGGATAGGATTAGAATCTAAATCTGCCTGAGTTAGTCTTGGATAGGATTAGCTTGGTTTTGCCTCTACTATTCTCTGGTTAAGAACATACCACGTAGTAGGAATTAGAGATAAAATATAATTCATTGAAAATCATTTATGTAGGGAATTGTACCTCAATTCAGAGGGAAACTAGATATTCTTAGAAACAATTTCCTAACTATTGTGTAAATTTGTTCTTCGTTATAAGTTTGGGCACATAAAAAGAGGAAAAGAAGAGGGACAATCTATTTACCAACAAGTAGTTGTGACAATAAGTGAAACTACTTTTAATTTAGTACTTTTCTTCTTTTCCTCTTGCCTATTCTTTTCCTTTTCTTCTTCTATCAATCTTTCTTTTCCATCTTTATTTCTCTCTTCTTCTATTCTTTTCAATTGCTCTTTTCTTTTCTCATCTTCAATTCACTTCATTTATTTCTCTTTCCTTCTTAGATCCTACTTTTTATTTTTATCTTCCTTTCTTTCTTCTTTTGCCTTCCTCTTTATTGCCAAGTTTTAGTCTCCCCCTTTTAAAGATTGAGGTCATTGGTTAAAGTGAGTGTGTTCTAAGTGAGATGTGTCTAAGTTTGTCTTAGGTCACTTCTTTCTCATCTTTGTTGAAGTACTCTGCTTACTTTGTTTTTCAGGTTTCCCTTTGCAATACTTTTACCTAATCTTTCTAAGTGGGTTTGCTATTTTTCTAATACACACGGGCTTTAGGTGATTTAGGCATGGTTGGGGTGTGACCTAGTATCATATCAATGAGAAGTAAGTGTTCTACACTTTACCATCTAAAATCTTGCTCTATCATTTTGTATCCCATGGATTCCAAACTTTCAAGCTGATTTCCCCTTTTGCGAACTATACCAAGTGTAAATCCAATGGTTGAAGCCATGGAAAGTGATTAAATGGATGTGAATATAATTTTACCAATTCCCAAGGATTCACAAAGTTGTGTATAGATGCAAGGGTGAATCTCATTCTGATCTATGGTCATAAGGTCAAATATTACTAGGCAAATGGGTCCATGGTTTTTCTACTACATGTTCATGGAAGTGACATTGTTTCACTTTGTTTTTGAGGTTGTATGAACTAGAGCCTAATCTTAGTTCAAATGATCAAATAAGTGTGAGCATAATGTTGAAAGAACTATTTAAAGGCTCATAACCAAGAAGACATGCTTGAGAATTAACTTTGAGTCCATCAAATTGAAGTATAAGGTTGAATGTTGTTTGTTGTGCTTTAGTCTGGGAGATGATGTTCAGAAAGGATTTTTTGCCCCAAGGAAACAAAAAGGGCTACTTTTTTGGTGGCTTTGAGAATAGAAAGTCAAGTCACCCTAAAATGAAAATATTTTTCAGAGATGCCCAAATGATACTTCTAGAGAAGTAAGTGTTGGAGATTTGGACCCGTTATGAAGGAAATATAGTATTAAAGCCTTAGATGAAAAATGGGAGAATAGAATGTGCAAGCCAGTAAAAGGATTAATCCTTGTGTTTTGATTCTAGAAAAAAGGAAAATGGCTTTGAGGAAAAGCTAAGTGTTTCTTTCTCTCCCACATATGTTAAATATCATCAAGTATATCTATATTCTAGACTTTGAAGCAAAGTAAGGCACTTCCCACAAAGCTAAGTATTTGTGTTGTTTAATGAGTTTTACTTATATCACTTGACTTTAAGTAAAGTAAGAGTGCTTTTGAGAACTTAATATTTTATGTGCAAATAAACGAAAATTTAAAAAGTCGTTACTCATGGAACTAAATGTAAATCTGGCTATCATAATTGTTGGTTGACATTAATTTTATTTGTGTGGCACCAACATTCTAATTCCTAAATCTATTTCATCAGAATTGCAAGCAATTAATTTCTACAAGTATATTTAATGGCTATTTATCAAGAACTGCATCCTGTATAATCATAGTGAATGATAATCAAAGCTATTGGTTATGATAGATTAATTGAATTGGAAAGTGAGTTAAGAGATTATACAGATACATCCTTCAAGTTATATGATTTAGGTGATCTACATAGGAGACTAAATTCCCAACCCATTCACCCAACCACCCTAAAACTCAAGGAAAGCTTATTGGTAGAAGCAGCTGTCTTTCTAATGGTAGTTCATACACTTGAATCGGTGAAGGAATGCATAGAGAGATATGACCCAGAAATGAAGTAGATTTTGTTTCCAGACTAGTCCATTCTCTTATCAATTAATAAGGCACTGATACGGTCAACATTTGGCATCCCTATGCAAGAGAATTATTGTTACATCAATTTTAGTTCCTCTGCATCCATGTTTAATTAGAAGAAGACCCTCAGACATGAGGACATGCAGAGAACCTGGTTCTAGACTACCCACTCAAAGAAGAGATAAATTCCAAAGAAACTATTTGGCACAAACTTGAAGCGAGAGATTATGGATATCCACACACTTCTCGTTAGGTTGAGAGGAAGAGAGGAGATTTTGGAGTTCATCAAGCACCACTTTTTCCTAGTACAAGCAATATGTGTTGAGGATATGAAGATTGATTGGGCATAGATCATCTGTGATAAGTTTGCCTTGTGGTTATAGTCAACCAAAGGATTCAAGTAGTTCTATATGTCCTCCTCTTGAATCTATGCTTTGGCAACCCACCACTTGTGGCTTGGACTTTCTAGCATTCCAAATTATGATGAACACACCAAAGTCTATGGCTTTTAGCCACATCTATAATTGCAAAGAAGCTATGAGGAGTACATTGTTGTCAATGAAACTTTAACAATGAGGTTGTACCAAGAACTACAAGGATCTCCAAAAAGGAGATTCTCACCAAAGAAAATTTTGGTTATAAGCCAGTTTGGATGCTCATTCATCCAATTTTTGAGTTTCTCCTATTTGCATATAGGAGCCTATGATGGTTTTCCTAAGTGGTTGCCCAGATATCTAGAGGACAAGGTAATTCTAGTCGAGTTGTGTTGACAAATATTGGAAGTGAACACCCTATATTCAAATGTAAAGAAGATTATCAAGATTCAA
The DNA here is from genome assembly GCA_028749045.1 of Cupressus sempervirens. Taxonomy (NCBI): domain Eukaryota; kingdom Viridiplantae; phylum Streptophyta; class Pinopsida; order Cupressales; family Cupressaceae; genus Cupressus; species Cupressus sempervirens. The sequence goes on from CM053791.1 coordinate 535,236,125, forward strand.
TTTTTGATAGTGGTAGGCCCATATTCATTCACCTCCAAATCAAATGCTCAAAATTTGGTGAAGAGTTCTTATGTCAAGATTAAATTATTAGATTATGAGGTGCTTAAGCCTTAATATGATCCAATGAATTTTCTTAGTGATCATGTGAAGTTAGGATATTCCTATAGGCATGTTCCCAATATTGAAGATTTTTGGTCTAGGTATCTTAATGAGTACCAAACTCAGGAGAGATTTTGGTCAAGGCTCACTATTGATGAAATAAAATTGTATAACAATTTTGTTGATGTCTTTGATATTGTAGATGATGGAGCCTACATGCACCCCACTTCTTACAAGAAGATCAAGGACATGCCCATTTTGCCTACCCCACCTACAGAACCAATCATTGACACAATAGAGGTTCTCATGCAAGGGATAATCAAGATAATAGACAAATGGGTGGAGTGGACCTAAGTAAGAAAGAAGAGGACTGGAGCACTAGTTCTACAGGTGGAGTATCAACTAGAGGCACCCATTCAGTCATAACTACAACCACAACAACCACTAAAAAGACATTTGTAGGGCCATAACAATCCATTGGCCAAGGAGGAGACCAACCTCTGGAAAAGAATGTGCCACTCACCCCTACCGGTAGAGCTAGCCCTCTTCCAAACATTAGGAAGAATTGAGAGAAGGAAGATGATAAGGATAAGGGGAAGGAACAAGAAAAGTTGGTACCTAAGCCATCATCCCCTATTCAAGTTGTCAATTTGGATGGTAACACTAACCCCATGGATGGTGATAAATAGGAAGCATCTCAACAAGGGGATACTCTAGCCCTTTTGGTAACCAAATTTGTTGCCTTCCCTCCTTCTTCTCAAAGCAAGCCAGCTCCATTAATCCCAAGGAAGTTGTTTGATCCCACAACACTACAATTTGCTATCAACGTGCTCTCTATAGAGTCTTGGATCAAGGAGACCATTGATAGAAAGAAGAGGAGATATGAGGATATAGCCCCATTAAAGGACTTGATCACACAAGTCACCTCCTCCTAGTCATCAAAGAAAGCAAAGAAGCAGAAGACCATTGTAGTACTCACTACAGATTTAGTGACTGGCTACATGATAGTTGAGATCATTGAGCCCCAGAAAGAAGGAAGATTTCACAAGCTCTCAAAGGATGACTTCCAAATCAGGACATTAGATCTTGGCATTCTAGTTCATGGCTCCATGGTGAACATGTGAAATTCAACTAATGAGAAAATTGAGGACAAGCTAGAAGAGTTGAGAGTGGACAAGGAGATATTGAAGGCCTCAAATAGAGAGCTAATGGATTACATAAAGTTTGCACTGGGGAGTACTTCTTCCAATCAATTCAACCCAAATACAAAGGAGAAAAAGAACTTACTACCCAAGATGTAGCAAGAAAGATGATTTGGGAAAGTAGGCCAAGCTTGGATAGATCAGATAAAGGCTCAAGGTCCCCCATTGGTTGAGAATCTAGGAAACCTGATACTGGACACTCACAAGCTTAGAGAGGCAACCTCAAATCATCAAACAACCATACAGAAGGCAATAGACAAGATGACAAAGCAATTTGATCTTCTATAGGAAGTGATAGACATGAAGACTAATGTAGTCATTGCTCATGGGATTCTAAAGAATAGATAAGAGTTACTATTCCATTGGAAGCAATCCTTGGAGTTTTTCATAGAAAAATTTGAGAGATTTGCAAGTGAACTCAAGGATGTACATGACTTGGTGCAAAAGATCATATAAGTCTTTGTGTCAACTAATGGCAAGCTCATGGACATTGAGAGAAAGAATCCCGAGTTCTTGGCATTTTTCGATGAAGATGTTGACCCCCTCAACTTCCACATGTCTAAGATCAAGGAACTCTTAGTAGCAGATGTACTCATAAGAAGAGAAATAGAGAAGTTCTAATCAAGAGTGGCCAAAATTGATGAAGTGACAAGAATACATGACTATTGGATGATCCAAGCTGAAAATATTCTCATTCTTGGTGTCGAAGAGCTGGAAAAAGTAACTGAAGCCATGAAATTTTATAGAGCTAAGTTAGTTACTTGTAAGAAGACATGATGCTTTGATACTTTTCCAGACATCTGTCATTCTTCCCTTCCTCTTTCTTTTGTCATCATTCATGGAATTTTGTTAGTCTTTGTAATGGACAATGATTCATGCTTGTCCTATTTTTAGATTATTTCATTCAGAGATGTTCTAAAAAGGTAATTAGACAATGTAATCAGCCATTTTGAGAAGGCCTATAAATGTAATCTTTGATGAAGTTAATAAGATTGACTAAATTTACTTTGGGAAAACCTCAATAGCTGGGACTACTATGTGTGGCTTTGAGTTCATTTAGTTTAGATTGGAGTGTATGGAATGAATGTGTTAATGTTGAAAGTTGAATGAAATTGAATGAACTTGGCTTTATTTCCTTCATTCAATAGATTGTATGTCTTACTATTTTCGACATAAGCATGCCTTTTTCTCTCTCTTATGGTTTGTGTGTTTAGTTTAGCTCATTACATAAGGAAGTCAAAAATTGATATGTGGAGTATCTAAAGGATAAACAATCCAAGTATTGTCAAAACATTAGATAACTACGTAATCCAGGAATTACTTGTTTCATGGTCCTTTCATCTCTTCCTATTATTGTAGTTAGTCTTGCATGTTTCCATTTCTCTACATTGTTAGTTTGAGTGTGTTTAGTTTAGCTCATTACATAAGGAAGTTAAAAATTGATATGTGGAGTATTTAAAGGATAGGCTATCCAAGTATTGTCAAAACATTAGATAGCTATCTAATCCAGGAATTACTTGTTTCATGGTCTTTTCCTCTCTTCCTGTTGTTGTAGTTAGTCTTGCATGTTTTCATTTCTCTGCATTGTTAATCTAAGTAGATTGTATTTTGTGAGTTAATCCCCTTTCTTGCCTAGGTAGTTTGAAGTGTTGAGAAACTTGGTTTCTACCTCTTCCGCTCTTTGGTTAAGAGCGTACCCCAAAACTTGAAAGACAAATTCATTGCATATCTTACATTCATAAGGGAGTTGTCCCTTTCAATTCAGGGGTCTTTGAGAGATTACTACATTGACCCATTTTGTTGTTAAGATCTTTGTTTTCCATAAGCCATTGGGTAATTCAAGAGTCAAGGTATAAACCAAATATCAAGGAAGAAAAAATGTTAACCAACAATTTTTGGCGACTCTACTAGGGAGGAACTCATACTTTCTAAGTTCTCTTAAGAAAGTTTGTCTATGGCTTTACTAAGAAACTTAGAGATTATCTCTATGGAACTCAATAGTTGAATCATGTAGAATAACTCTTAAAGAGAAATGGTTTTACCTCAGGAGGGACAAATTCAAGTAGTGTAACCTAACCTTGGTTTCTAGGATGAGCAAGAGTAGATCATAAATCAATTGAATACTCTTGCATGGAAAAGCCAAAAGTCCCTAAACCAATATAGAAGATTAAGCTTCGCCCTCGAAAGAGAAGAAGCCAATGTTGAATATTGGGAGGGAGTATTATGGGAAAGAAGGTTAAGAGAAGCATGCTCATTATGAACTGAGGTAGTTCACCCAAGATTATGCACACTATTACATTTTGACAAATATGTGACTACATGACTAAAACATTTAGTCACACCACTAAAACTTTTAGTCAAGTGACTAAAATGGATCAAATTTCATTATATCTTTGCAATTTATAGTTTATATGACTAAATAAGTGACAAATTTGGTCACATGGTAATATAACAAGGTCAAGTGACTAAATAAATGATCAAATAAACTAATAAATAATTAGTCACTAATAACTAGCCACCCAAAATTTTCAATAAAGGCTTACAATATAGCCAACTAATTTTTTGTTATCAAAGTTATTAAAAAATTGGCCTTTTAGATAAATTGTCTAGATTAATCCATTCTTGTTTATTGGAGCTTGTTTTTTTATTCTTGTTAGTGATACTATAGCTAGTATTTTTAATGACATTCAAGGAATGCATCAAAGAGAACCTTGATTGAAAATAGTTATTAGGACTCATGTTAAGAATGCTTTATTGATGCTCAAGTAGTAAAGTTAGAAAATTAAAGATAAAATATAATTTAAAAGTATATTAAAATATTTAAATAGATTGAAATTAAAGAATCAAAGATAAATAAAAATTTAAAAGTTAAATAATATAAAAATTAAACATAGTTGAATTAATAGTTTATAACTTATAGTTAAAAAATATAGTAATTTTGTTTACTAGTTAAAAATATAATTAACATTATTAATAATAGATAATGTTATATTTATATTTATATTATTAATATTGTATTATTGTTAACCCTAACATGAAATGAGAGAAGAGGCACAAAAATGAAATGAGAAGAGGGAAAAATGAATTTACAATTGTTCCAAATGTTTCATTTTATCATTTTTGGTTATCATAACAAATTGAAGGAAGGTAAAGGGAAGGAAAGTGTGTGTAGTGACATATTTGAAGCTACAAGGAACACCCAATTGAAAAGCCACACTATCCATTCTGAAAACATTAAGATGAGGAGGAAGAGATATGTGTTTGGTAAGGGTCCTTTGAATATTTATGGAACTAAGGGAGTTGTGATTGTTAAGGCTTTCAGGATCCTTTCATGGGCTAAGGTTGCTTGTGTGGACATATTAGATTTATTGAATCTTGAATTAGGATGTCACATTGGGCATTTTTTACATGGACTAAGTATTTATTTGAAAATTCTAATGTTTTTTTTTGGGACTTTAGGGGAAAAAACCTTGCAAAAGAAGAGTTATGTATTGCCCCGAGCAAAGATGGTTGCAACTAGGCAAGGATTTTGAATCTAGTTGAAGTTTAATATATTGTGAGACCTATTCAAAAATATTTTAAGAGGTATTGTGTCAAGAAGATTCCATTAAAAATCTTGGGTGTGCTTTTGAAGCTCAATCCATATGCAAAAATTATAAGACAATGGCACTTTTGACAAGGCTAAATCTGTTAAGATCAAAGAGGAAAAGTTGGACAAAAAGAAAAAGGGACCAAAGATGAGTAGTCTCAATATTTAATTGATCTTATTTTGGTTTTTAAGTTTAGATTTATCATGCTCAATTTTAGGTTGGATATTCAAGAATGCTATGAGGATTGATTCACAATTTTATGGCTAAAGATTGATTCCTCTCCTTTTGACAACCATGCCTTTCGTCACTGTCTGTATATGTTCTCTTGATTTTTATTTTTTATCTAATGCATTTGATCTCTTATTACTGAAATAATGATCAATGTGATGTATTAGTCACTTTACTTGTTGATATTGTGCCTATTCTATAGTTTTCTTTTACATTAACTACCCCTTTGTTCCAATGTCACTGATTTTGATGTTCATTGCAGGCCCTTTCTAGGAACTTGATAAATTGGATCTTAGAAATAATTGCAATATATTACAAATAATATATTTTCCCTCTCATTATCCTCAACAATCTTGTCATGCTACACTTTTCTCTAGTGATCATGACCCTTTTCCTTGAATCTCCCTTGTCTATTGCTTGTAGTTATTTATTCATCATTTAGAACTAATAGTTTGTTTGATCTTGTGGCTATGTAACAACATGCTATCACTCAATTTCTCATAGTTTGTTGACTCCATGATCAACCTATCACTTAGATTCTAATAGTTTGTGACTATTACACCTCCTAGGTTAAACTATCTTTCTACTTCCCAAGGCTATCATTACTAGTTGTCATTAGTTGAATCTTATTTGTCATCTTGATTAATATCATTTCCTATAATGATTGCACATATAATAGTCACTGAGTCTTTTATTATTTTGTATTTACTATCATATCTTTCACCTATGATCTCATGAATCTCCTGTAAATAATCTATTGTTGTTTTTTAGGATTATGACTATCATTTTGAGTTAGCACAACCTTACCATATTTTATTGTTTAATCAGGTATCTTGATTTACTATAAGAACTACTTTTGGGTTTTCTCATTGTAGTTGTGGACCATTATGCTCTTGTAAACTATTATTGTCCATGTCATTTTCCTTGAGCATTAGTCATATGAAATTTGTCTCTCTTCCTTATGAAAAAATGTCACATTTCCCTTGTCCTTAATTCTTCTCTTATAGTGTTTTTCTCATAGTGTTATGAAAGAATCTCATCAATATGTTTTATTTCTTCTAAGATCAAGCTTCTAGATCTCATTGTCTTATCATAAAATCTTAAGCTTTTGGATCTCATAATGTATGTAGTTGAAATAAGTGCAAACAAGGGAGACATATAGTAAGTTTCTTCTGTTAATTAGTTGATTAGTTAATTAGTTCCAAATTATTCTAATTTTAGCAAGGAGTTTTAAATAATTGTCTTATTTATGCTTCTAGGAGACACCGTATTTTTTCTTAAAAAGGGATTTCCAAGTTAGATGATAAATAAGAAGATTCTCCTTAAAATTACTTCTCTCATTCCCATCTATTCTATGCATTTTTTCCTTTTTCATTTATTGATTGTATCAATGGAGAGTCCACTCTTTAGTATTTATTGTAACATACACACCTATTGGGAAAATAATCCATATCATCATCATCCATGACATAGAAATTTCCTTTAACTATATTCATATCACTAGTTGCACCATGATAACTTAACTTTTGAAACTTTTGAGATTCATACTTTGGGGTGGCTTCTGATGGACTTCTTTATTAGATTTAGATATCAAGAAGCTTTGTTGGCTAATTTTTTCCCCTTTTGAATTAAAGTAATTCTTGTCCAACATATAGAGACTGATAGATGATGGAGCATCAAGATAGTTAGATATACTAGACTAAACTATTTCTTAAGGTCATTAAACTACTTTATTTCACTTTATAAAGATTTTTGAACATTATAACAAGCATTCACAAGATTATTATGTATACCTCTTACACTAGCTATAAAGTCTCCCTTAACTGATTTTGCCAAACTTGTATATATGATACTTTCCAAATCTCCTGCTATAGAACACATGTCTTACAATTCCCTCATTGCTTTATTGGATAATTTTTTATAATGAACCGATACCCTTCTTAGATGATGAGTAGGAAGAAAATATCCAAAATCTAAAAGGATCATACTGATCCAATAAATCTTCTTTAAAGTAAACATCAAATTCCCCAATATATTAGAGCTAAAAAAAAATATTTTAGGTTAAAACCAAGAACATAATTTTATTGTTTATAACAAGTATGTGCAAAAGCATATGACAAAGCTCATGAGGTAAATGAATTTTAGCTTGTAGTAGAAAATACGGGTAGCCTTGTTTCTCTTAACAATGTGAGTACTTTTTGTTTAGTTTTCAAATAAAATTTATCATTTTAACTATTCAAACCTTCTTGGAAACTCTATTAAGGCATAGAGTGCAATATACATTTTACATCACCACTATTTAACAAATATTTTTCTATGCCACCAACAACATATTTTATTATAATAAAAATATGAGAAAACTACCCAATATAGTATTAGGAGTACATTATGAAAAAGTTTTCAAGAAAATAACTACAAATACAATTAATATCACATAAATCTTAGAGAATACTTTTTGTGTATAATCACCCTTCAGCAAGGGGGTCCAACCTTTTGATCCTTCTCACATGATCCTTATCAATATTCTCTAGAATTTCCTAAAAATTCAATGGCTATTTATAAGTTTTAAAAATAATACAATGTTTTTAGTGGTAATGCTTTTGGGGAAAATAGTGAAAACTTTTTGCATCAACATTTTGGATCAATTTCATCCTAATTGAAGAATCATAGAGTGTGATTATCATCATGACAATTTATCTTAGGATGTGATACAAAATATTGATGCAAAAGAGCAATTTATTTCTTAAATATCTTTACACTAAAAACTCATGGGCTCAAAAATATCATGTTAAATAAAATATTTTTTCAACCTACATTGAGCCACAAATGATTGAAACAAGCAACTTGCCATCCAAATAATTTGATTGTCATAAAATCTTTCGATACTTATCAAGGAAGATGTGTTTTGTAGGGGTCTTGGTGGACCATGCATCTTTCACTGATGTTATGAATGAAAAGATAACTTGGTTGTATTATGTATTCCAATATATGATTTGTGTCTATTCTCTATTGTGACAAAAATCAATTATTTCCATGCATCATTGGCTCTTTGAATGGCTCTAGATCATCATATCCCTTGCTCTCTCTTTTATTGTCACTTACCTTAAGGTTTATTTGTTGATCTCAGATTGGTTTTGACAATTGAGTGTCAATATACTTAAGATATTTACTAAGTTCATGCTGAGCTACTAACACATGCCAAGCATAATATGTATAGATGTCGAGTTGCAATGAGTGCCGAGTCACTCATGTGCCTAGTAGTTCAAGTGCTGAGTGAACAGTTGATGCCGAGCAAGTTCAAGTGCCGAGCAAGATAGAATTATAGTAAATGTTGAGCACTAGTATTATCAAGTGTCGAGTAACATAAAATGGACCTAGTTGTTTATGATGGCACAAACAACTATGTGAATTTTTTTTTTAGCTGACTTATGGATAGATCTCAAATCTTTGAAGATAAGATCAAATCTATTTGGATTTCCTATACAATCAACATGCAACCAATCAGAAAAATAGAAGGAATTGAGTGGGAAAAATGAATTAATCTCAATCATAGATTCATACCTAACCCTAAGCCACCAAAGTCTTTTTAAAGGGAGACAAAGACCCATAATTCAAGTATGTATGAGTGAATATGAACAAGAAAGTGATGCTAGAAAAGATTTGAAGGAAATGAAAGGGGTGAATTGATCATAATCAATTTCAAAGTGACTTAGAAGTGTGAAAGAATTGCAAAATTAGTTTGTAGAATAGAGGAGAAACTGTACAAAATTGCTACAACAAATCAAGAGGATCAAGATGGACAGAATTGTGATCTAAAATCAACAAGGCAAAGTTGTAAGTGTATTAGATCAAATATTCTACTGTTACTTTCTAACAATTGTATTAGCAAGGTGAAATCCTTTGGACTGAGGTTGACTTGACAATCATTGTAAAATCCTTTAACAAGGTGACATTCCAAGTGAGTGTTCTAAAGTCTTTTAGCTAGGCACACTTTTAACAAGGTGTTAAAATCCTTTAATAGGGTGACATTCCAAGTGAGTGTTCTAAAGTCCTTTATCCAGGCACACTTTTAACAAGGTGTTAAAATCCTTTAATAGGGTGGGATCTAACAATCCTTTGTAAGCTTTGAACAAGGTAGGCCTCTCACAGAGAAGATCATGAGAATGGTCAAACTATGTAACCTTAATAGGTGAACTTTATTGTTGCAGTAGTGAAGAATTGTGGGTGTCATCCCCACCCCAATTTTACCTTCTCATTGAAGGGTTTCTGGGTAATCATATATGCTATCAAGTGTTTATGTGGATGCATTTACTTTACATTTTATTTCAATATGTTAATACATGAATTGTTTTAAAGTTTAAAGTTTTATTGGTTAAACATTAGTACTTCTAATTCACCCCCCCTCTCAAAGTATATATTTTGCATTTGTATTTCCAACAGTTGGTATCAAAGTTGAGTTCTCATTAGGAGAAGCCTTACAACTTGGAGAAAAGATCTTGAAATGGAAGTTTACAAGTTGGGAAAGACCATTGAAAATCAAGAGATTGAGATACATCTCTTACTACAACAACTGAATGAAGCCAAAGATGCCTTGAGAAGTTCATAGAAGAGAAGTAAAGAGATGGAAGTTTACAAGTGGGGAAAGACCATTGAAAATTAGGAGATTGAGATACATCTCTTATTACAACAACTAAATGAAGCTAGAGATTCCTTGAGAAGTTCACTAAAGAGAAGGAAAGAGATTTCCATGGCAGAAAATGACACTCAATACAAAGAGATTGACACCACAAAGTTATTTGTAGATGGTAACTCCTATGAATTTGATTCAGTAATTTTGGATCTCATGGACAAGAATAGAGCACAAGCTGAGGAGATTAGAAATCTCAAGTTGGAACAAGAATCAGAAGCTATATTGCTATGTGAGGTGACTGAGCAAAAGAAGAAAGCTAAAGAAGACAAGGCCATGATTGAAGAAGACAAAAGAATTTTGGCAAAGAGATTGGAAGAAAAATTAGTAGAGCTATCTAGGATTTGAAACATGCAATTGAAATGAATTCCTATCATGAGTTGAATGTCAAGGACATTGAGATAACTACATTGAAGTTGCAGAATGAACAATTACAAAATGACCTAAAAAGAGAAAAGGAGTTTGCTAAAAGTTTCAACAAGCAAAATGAAGCCATCAAGTACTTTGAGCAACTACTAAAATCCCCTAGATCCAATAAAGACACATCAAGATTGGGATACATAAGCATTGAAGAAGGAGAATCATCCAAAGCTATTGAGGAATGAAACAACAAAGGTAAGAATTCTAAACCTACTTGTCATCACTGTGGAAAGAAAGAACATACAACTAATGTTTGTAGGAGCAAGAATACTAGTCAGAATGCCAAGCCTAACAACATGACTCACTGTCACAAGTGCAACAAACAAGTTCATCAGACACATGAATGTAGAACCAGAACCATGCATGCACCAAAATTTGAAGGACACTACTATAATTGTCAAAATTTTGGACACAGAGCCTTTGAATGTAGATCCAAGTCCACATGGTCATCAAACAAGTCAACAAATGGAAGAAGCTATGAAAATTCCTATAATTGGGATTAGAATACAAGATATAGCTATCATTATTATCAAGAGTATGAACACATCCCTAAGAATTGCATAAGAATACACTTCAATGGTAGGTACAATAGATGGTTAATTCAAAATGCATGCTTTAGTTGTTTAAAGACTAGTCATATTAGCAAGCATTGCCCAACAAGGACAAAGGCACCAACTTAAAGTTTAATGAAGGAAACGACAAGGTAGATGTTGAACACATTAAAGAAGAGATGAACAAAACATGGAGGACATGGAGGAAGAAATATGGATGCAACACATCAAATGAAGGGATCACTTCACCTGATAGGTCAAGTGGTCACATCTTACCAAACTAAGCAAAAGGAGGTTTGTGGGACTAATATTTAAAATGCTTTATCATACATTAGTTTCAAAAGAAGTTAGCACTAGAATAGATATATTAGTAGGAAGAAAGATACAAGATAATAAGGAAAATTCTATGGTTAAATCTTTAAGTTTTCATCTTACTGTCGAGTGTGAAAAGTTCTCTTCAATTACCGAGTAAAGCACTAGTATGTGCCAAGCTGATAGCCAAAGCCAGTTAAGTAGCTACCGAGTGAAGGAAATTTATATAGAAGCTAAGTAAGGGTAATTCTTATAGCTGTCAAGTGATGGGAAATCCAATGGATGCCGAGTGAAACAAAAATTGCATAGAAGTTGAGTTTACAGTTGTGCATGCACCATGCAATAAATGCTATATTTTGAACGGGTATAAGGGAAAATTTACATATTTTTCATCATTATGAACATAGAGCAAGAGTGAGTAGAGTGAAGAAGCAATTTTCAAGAAAGAATGAAGCATTTGCATGAATCAAAGTGAAGATCAAGCGTTAGATCATCATTTCAAGGTATTCTTCATCTACTGAACTACACAATTTATATATTTGTTAAATCCCTAGCTTACATAATGGCCTCAAGTTCTAAGAATCTAAAGGATAAGGAACCATTTGAAGTTTAATTAGTGAGAAATGAAGTGAAACAACCAAACTTTAGGGCCATACCAAAAGTTGCACACAAGAATGATCCAACAAGTGCATTATCAATTATTCCACCTAAGGTTGTTATGGTTCAAGATGTGAGAAAATGTTATAATTGAAAAGTAGGAGGGATTGGAGACATGGAAATTAGACAAGAATATGATAGGTTATGTGAAAATAGAATGTTGAAGGAGGAATTCAAAATTGTAGAGATGAAAGGCTTAACCCATGCCCTAGATTTTCCAACTATCTTCAAAACTGAGTGGATCAAGATTGTTCTAAGAAAAATACATGATGGATGTTTATGGATGGAAGGTGGACCCATCAAACTTTCAAAGAGAATTGTACATAGGGTTATAGGATACCCAACCCTAGATCAGCATAAGACTTTGAGAAGTGACTCTAAAGAGGTGATAGAGTGAAATGCAGGAGCAAAGTGGAACAAGAGAGGAATGACTATTGACACTATCAAAGATCCACTTCTTGATTTTGCAATGAGAGTCATATCACACAAATTCTATCAGTCAAGTAGACTAAATAGTTTTCCTTGTATAGCAATTGATGTAGGGTACAAGATAGTCAAGAAAGATCATACTTATGATCTTGCAAAACTATAGTTGCAACAAATAATGGAGAACTTAGGAGCAATAAGGAAGTCTAAAAGTGCTCAATGTAAGTTTGGTTCCATACTAATATGCATATTTTTCTATGTTCAAAATGAATTCCCATCTTTTGGTAGAGTAGGATGGAAGACCAATAGGTTAGTTGCTATGCACATAAATGAGTACATTGAATAAATGGGAGATAACTTAGAGTTAGTAATGACTAGTTACTTTGAAGATTTTAAGTAGTCAATGAAATAGAGGCTAAGAATTCCTATTTCCTGATGGAGAAATACTAAAATGATATTTTCTTTCTAGTAGACATTGACTACACCTTCATCTAGGCTGTGGTACCTAGAGTGAGATGGTTAAGGCCTCTAGGTTATGAAATAAACATTGATGAAGCATCAACTATCATCACTGCACTTCTTGTAGAAGAAGTTGATAAGACAACTAAATTTTTTGGCAATTATGATGTTGTTAAATCAAAGGTTGAAATGGAGTTAAATATTGCCTCAACCTTGAAAAAGAAAGACAAAATGGTGAGGAAGCTGAAAGCCAGATTTGGAGAAGGTACTAAAGATGAAGATGATGATGAAGAAGAAGAAGAGCAAGGCCACGAACCTCTTGCCCTAACCCAAGGCATGGGTGAAGATGTAGAAGAAGAAGGTGTCAAGGATGAAAAAGCCAAGAAAGCACCAGCCAAACAAGAACCAAAGAAGAGGAAGGCTAAAAAATAGCCTACAACAGCCAAAGGGAAAGGAAGTAGCTAAACCAAGCCTTGTAAAGCCGACTACTCTAGCTACAAGAGCCAACACAAGGGCCACCACTCAAAAGGCTAAGGAGCTCGTTAAGGAAAAGAAAAATGCTACTGAACAAAAAGGTCCTATGGAGAAGAAACTTAGGAGAAAATATGTGGCACAACCAAAGATTCATGATGAAAGAACCGAGTTATAATACACAAGCTAGTTCAAAGTGGTAAGTTATGCTCCCAAATCTAATCTTGAAAACATTTGTGACAATGTTAGAGATAATGCAGACTTAATAGGACTAAAAAATATTGAATTTAATAAACTTGGTAGAGAATACTAGAAAATGTTAGAAGAATCAGTGTATGTCATGATGGAGAAATTCAAGAATACACCTCTTGAATTTGATAACACAATGCCCATGGATTTGTATTCAATTGTTGAGAATAAATGGCACTATTGCCTAAATATGGAAAAGGAAATAAGAGAATCTACATTGGCACAAGTAATGCTAGAATTATCAAAAGGGAAAATCACAAAGAAAAATAAGAAACATGGTAGCGAATTTGCATCCAAATATAGAGCGTTCAGTATTCTGCAAAACAAGATTGAAGATGTTGTAAAGAAAGATCCACTCAAATGTGGAAGTTGATAATGGCTTGACTACTGTCAAGGAAGGAGAAGAGGATCCCTTTGAGGGAAGGAATAATGGAGAAGATGGGGATGATGATAAGGAAGGAGAAACTGAGAAAGAAAAGGGAGATAATATAGTGGAGGAGGCACAACAAAAAAAGGATGAAATGGCAACATCTGAGGAGCAACAAATAGAATAAAGTGTGCAAGACACACAATTGCCAGCATTAAGCCCCCCACATGACACAAACACACCTGTAAACACAATAAAACTGAAAGATGTTCCTGATAAATCACCTCAAAACATTAATCCATTAACTATAGAGGATTTGAAGAAGATCATTGAAAAATCCACATTACAAGCTAAATTGTGTGATAATCTAGTATTTGTTAGTATGGATGAGCTACAGAAAGCCATAGCTAACATAACCAGGGATAAGGTGAATACACAAGAACCACCTTTTATCATCCCTATAGCTGCTAGTGGCCAACCTCTAGTGCAAACATCAAAGGATACATTAGAAAAGGTTGACACCATAATAAAAGTTGTTATGATTGAACAATAGACTTTGACTACAGAAGAGCCTACAAATGATCAAGAGGATTTTATACCTAAAGCAAAAACACAAGGTGTACCTCAATTGATCATAATTGAATCAAGGAAAATTTGATGAAGAGAAGGACATATTCAAGGAAAAGGAGCAAGAAGTCATACAAACATTGGTTAATTTACCAACAATTGGCACTCCTACCAAAGTCCTTCAAGAGCCAAGCACTAATATAATGCCACTTCAAATTTTTGCACTAGGCTCAAGCTTAACAAAGGTTGCAAGTGCACTTCACTATGGAGACCTAACACTAGATGAAGAAATAGTTATACCAAAATATGACTATGCAACCATGTCCTTAGAACAGGTCAATTTAATGCAAGAGGCATTAGAGAGAAAGAAGAAACAAGAAATACTTAGGAAAGAGTATAAGAAAAGGTAGGTACTTCATGAGATCAAAGACATCTTCTTAGATGCCTTCAGCTTGCAAACAGCTAATCAAACCAAGCTTATATTAGAAAAAATGTTAGAGATTGTTAAACAGGTGACAAATGAGGACCAGGATACCAATGCAAACTCATGGAATGGTCTGAAAAGAAATTCCAAGGTAAATTTAATGAGAAGATATCAAGTGAAATAACACTATCACAAGTGGAACTGGCTACAAAGATTGAAAAAGTGAAGAAGGTACTCAAGAATATATTCTCATTGTACACAAAATTGTGTGACCCCACACTCTTCACACAAGAAATGAGGCAAAGGATTCTAAGTCTAGAAAGAAACCTAAAGATATCAGGCATGCAATTGCCACAAAGCCTAGCTCAAAGTGAGAAGCATTTCCATATAGTGCTTCACACACAAAAGGAACTAGCTGTATCAATAGCAAAAGAGGCTAACACAAGAGCCAAGCTAGTCCACATTCAAGCTTCCCTGACCCCTCACATGGAAATACTACATAAGGAACTAGCCTATGCTAAAATAGTGCTAAAGAAAGATCCTAATCTTACAACTTTGGATGGCTTAGTTCACCTTGTAGCAAAGACATCCATCCAAATCAAATCCTTAGATGTTACAATAGACAACTAGGATGTTACTCTCAAAATTATAATGGAAGTTAACAAGGATTTTTTGGCTAAATACACACTCAGTGCATAGAACCTTTGACATAAGTGTCAAAAGGGGGAGATAAAAGCTAGGGGGAGACAAATATGTAAGGGGGAGACATGTGAAAGGGGAGATAAAAGTAATAAAAGTAGATAGAGAGAAGAGCAAACAAAGGGGGAGTAAATAGCAAAGTAAAAATAGGGCATATCATATAAAGAGTATCAGAATGATTGAAGACAAAGAGTATCAGCAAGAGGAAAATCTACTCTAAGAGATTTTGGATATAGAAAAGACACATTAAGTCAAGGGGAGTTACAAAATTTTGAGGTACATAGTCCATTAAAAAAATTTGAACAATTTTGAAGCTTTGTATATATGTTGAACTATGAATGTACTATACTCAAGGGAGATTAGATTCATCATCTATAGTTAAGTGTTTTTTCCATCCATGTCAAAGGGGGAGATTGTTGATCTCAGATTGGTTTTGACAATTGAGTGTCAACACACTTAAGATATTTACTAAGTTCATGCTAAGCATAATATGTATAGATTTTGAGTTCCAATGAGTGTCGAGTCACTCATATGCTGAGCAATTCAAGTATCGAGTGAGAAATTGATACTGAGCAAGTTCAAGTACCGAGCAAGACAGAATTATAGTAAGTGTTGAGCATCAATATTATCAAGTGTCGAGTAACACAGAATGGACCTAGTTGTTTGTGATGGAAAAAACAACTATGTAAACCATTTTTGAGCCGACTTATGGATAGATCTTGAAGCTTTGAAGATAAGATTGAATCTATTTGGATTTCCTATGCAATCAATCAAAAAAATAGAAGGAATTGAGTGGGAAAAATGAATGAATCTCAATCGTAGATTGATACCTAACCCTAAGCCACCAAATTCTTTTTAAAGGGAGATGAAGCCCCATAATTCAAGTATGTATAAGTGAATATGAATGATGAAGTGATACTAGCAAATATTTGAAGGAAATGAAAGGGGTGAATTGATCAAAATTAGTTTCAAGGTGACATAGAAATGTGAAAGAATTGCAAAATTAGTTTGTAGAACAAAGGAGAAACTATACAACATTGCTACAACAGATCAAGAGGATCAAGATGGATAGAATTGTGATCTAAAATCAGCAAGGCAAAGTTGTAAGTGTATCAGATCAAACATTCTAGTGTTACTTTCTAACAACTATATTAGTAGGGTGAAATCCTTTGGACTAAGGTTGACTTAATAGTCATTGTGAAATCCTTTAACAGGGTGACATTCCAAGTAAGTGTTCTAATGTCCTTTAGCTAGGCACACTTTTAACATAGTGTTAAAATCCTTTAACAGGGTGACATTCCAAGTAAGTGTTCTAAAGTCCTTTCATCAGGCACACTTTTAACATGGTGTTAAAATCCTTTAATAGGGTGGGATGTAACAATCCTTTGTAATCTTTTAACAAGGCAAACCTTTCATAAGGAAGATCTTGAGAATTGTCAAACTATGTAACCTTAATAGGTGAACTTTATTGCTGCAGTAGTGAAGAATTGTGGGTGTCATCCCCACCCTAGTTTTGCCTTCTGATTGGAGGGTTTTTGGGTAATCATATCTGGTGTCAAGTGTTTATGTGGATGCATTTACTTTACATGTTATTTCAATATGTTAATGCATGCATTGTTTTAAAATTAAAAGTTTTATTGGTTAAAAATTAGTACTTCTAATTCCCCACCCCCACAAAGTATACATTTCCCATTTGTATTTCCAACATTATTGTATCTATTATTGAGTACTTTCCATTGGTATTGATTTTTTTCCAATTTATTTTGGACCCTATTCCTTTTACTACCTTATAATGAAGGAAGTGGTATTCAATGGAATGCCCCTTTGTTCTTGATATGGCATTCATCTAATCTAGACTCCTAATCCTAATCACACATCATGTTCTTTGATCACATCTCACAACCCCACTTTTGATCAAAACCACAAATGTTGATCACCCACTTACCTTGAGAGACATAATATCCTCACCCTATATCCACACCTTGGACTGATCACATGTTTCTAAACCCTTGATCAAACACAGATCTCCCTTAATCTAATTATAACCTTAAGGATTAATAATTTCACCCCTTGGTTATGTGCTACCCTATAATACCATATTGGGTATCTAATAGTTCATTAGGATCCTACACCCCTATTGATCCCATCGAGTATCTATCTTTCACCCATAGAGATTCTACCATTAGACATCCCTCTATCCACGAACTCTCTCTATGTCATGACTTTAGAAATTCCTTGTTGATGCAAAGCCTTAGAACCCCAAAAGTATCATGCACCAATAAAGTTCTCCTTCCTTAGTTAACCCATACTAAACCCTTCATTTTTAAGTTCATTCTCATTTGGCTGGTTACTATTTTATATTGTTAGAACTTCATTCATTGTACCCATGAGACTAAGCATTATACACTCATTTTACTTCTAACATTTGGATTTAACCATTCATCTTAATTACCTAGGATCCTTTTCTAATCATTAATATTTATTATTATTTGACTCAAACCAACTCACACTTCCCTATCATTGGCTGTATACAAAATGTTGATCACGTTTCACTTAGACTCTAACAAATTTCAATCTTAATCTTATGTTCACTGTCATTACCCAATTCTATGAAAATCACACCACCACTAATTCAACATTGAATTTTAGATTTACAATCCTTACATAATCTAGGTTTCCCACACATTTGAAACTCTAAAATACCAATACTTTTAAGTCTTACCACTCAAGATCATTATTATAGAAAACTGAATAATGGTCTTGAGTGGTAAGACTTAAAAGTATTGGTATTTTAGAGTTTCAAATGTGTGGGAAACCTAGATTATAGGTGGGAAACCTTAGATGTTCCAATCTTTGCATGGTTTTGTACAAATGAATTAACATGTAATATATGTGGCATTCCATTCCCATTTCCAATTTGGGGCCTAAACAAACACATATATCAAATTTATTACATTTTACTTGCTCTCAAATTTCCAAGTGGGTCAAATGGGGAATCTAGTTGTATGAATGAAATTATGTCAACAAGTGAGTCTTCAAGTCCAGAGGTTGAGTATTCAAATAATAACAACTGTACAATTATTTCTTCTTTAGAGAGGATAGCCTCACAGAATTTACATATTACAGGTTACTCAAGCTTGAAGCCAAGAGAAGGTGTTGTTTAAAAGTCAAAATTTTGGTCCTAATCTATGCTATATTTGGAATCATGGCATTAGCAAAGGCTAATTATCTTACATGTTTTTCATTTTCTCTATTATATTTTTCCCTTTTATACAACTTGCCATCTGCACAGGTTATCTGTTTCAAGAATTTTCTTCATTACCAACAAAATTTAATGCAACAGTTTATCGATGTTGACATTGAGCACATGGACCCTCAGATGTGCGTTGCATATGCTTGTGATATATATCAGCACCTTCACAATGCTAAGGTAATCTATTTTTCAACATGTGTACAATATTTTGCAAATTGATTGCATCACTTGATAATATGATGAGAGATTTGAAACTTTAAATATTATACCTATTTAAAACATAGGTTCTCATGCTATCACCTAGATTAGTTCCACTGATAAAATTTTACTCTTCATAATTCAGTCATAAATAAGTCATGTAATTTAGATGCTTATTTTCCTAGAGAAATGTGTCCCTTGGGTTTACCTAATAATACTTACTAATTATATCATGAACCCAACTGGATTCCATTTATTCATTTGGCTAAATATTTCAACAAATTCTACTTACTGAATAACTAAATTTTTTATCATAAGGGCATGTTGGTATCTCATCATTTTGAGAAGTTACTAATGATTGATTGATAAAGAACATCCTCCTGTGCTGTAAAGAATCTTACTTCCATGTAACTCCTGCTGACCCAAACTCCATTCAATGCTCACGACATGAAAATGGCACAACAAATAACTTAACAAAGGATTCACAAGTTCCTTTCAACATATCTTCACTTTATTGATCACAATCTCCATGATTGCTACCCCTTGCATGCAACCCCTCCACACACTCCTCAACACCATACAGTCCTCATGAACTTCATACACCCTACAACAAATATGTTACAAAAAACCCTTTACCTCTACACATCCTTCTCAGAAATGAATTCCCTCATTTCTCAAATGGAACAAGACTCATAAAATCAAAGCCCTACCTTTCAATATCAATTATCATGCACTTTGAATATCTTGAAACACTTTGAAACATGAAATTACCAAACCCACCAGTTATATGTTATCCTCAAGATAGGGTTGTCCAATATTTGATGATCAACCATTAGCAATACAATTTTTTGAATAATGTGGAAATATATAGTGGTTTAAAAAATTACTTTGAATGGTAAGTAATACAGATTATAAAGACAAAGACATAACTCTTTTCAATGTTTTGAAGGCTCGAAAGAATGTGGAATTTATCCCAAATACTCATTATTGTCCCAGTCACAGTTTGAAACCATAAGGTTGTCTCCATGCAATCAGATTTGAACATACAAAGTGAACTCACATTTCAAATAATATAAGATTTCATTTGATCTCTTACATCACTAGTATACAATGTCCATTTACAAATTGCTTTCATACAGTGAAATTCTTCACCAAAATCATTGGTTTGTTGGTCACAAAAATATGTATCAAATAGTCATCTATATCTTTTAGATGAAAGAAAATAAATCCAGTCGCTTCAGTGAGATTTTATATGCGCTAGATACAAAACTTTTTACCAAGTTATAGGAAGATCCAACGGTTTAACAAAAAGATATGATATTATTTTCAAAATTGATACTAACTGTCATAGAATATAAGAAAAGAATATGTATGCATAGCTTCGTAGGGCATCAAAATTCTCCTTCAATACTCAATTAATCAACATAAAACTTAAACAAAATAAAATATGATTGGATCAACTAAAATATATATCAAAAAATTTGAATTTTTGAGTGGTAAAATAAAATTTATTAAACCATTTGTAAGTAAACCCTTGAATGTGAGGTTTTTTGAATAAATTTGATTAAAACGATTAGATCTCTTTGTAAAAGCCATGTCCAAACTTGAAACCTTGTATTTTTGAAAGCTAATAATCCTTCTACCATTCCCAATCAAGTTTAAAATGGAATAAATTCATCTGGGCAAGTGACACATCATTGTCTTCAAGAATTTGCAGAAAATGACAGAAAACTGATTTTTTTATTCAAATTTTGTACCCAAACTCAAGTTTAGTGTTGTATACTGGAACCAAAGGGATATCCTAAGATTTAAGAAGAACCTTCCATTTTCTCTCAACAACCACATCCAATGTTCATATATTGATATCAAATAACAACTTGTTAATGTAAAACTCGCAAAGTTGTCATTGACAACTTTTTAAAGATTTGATCAGCTTTGACACAACACCAAATCACTTTGTGACATTTAAAAATGCATAACAAATAATAATAAAAACTTATCTTCCTTAAATTCTATAACAAATGATAAAAACAACATCAAAAAAACATATGATTTGGTACTAAAAATTGCATAGGTATAATGTCATTCACAAAATTTCTTGGAAAGTCTCTCCATTTTCCATCCATGTCTTCAAACATATGTTCCTCTTATTCATCAAAAATGTGAAACCCATCAACATAGGTATGCACTTCTTCCTCTATTTCCATAACTTCTATTTCTTCCATTCCACCCCTACTTTTCCATTCTTCCTGAAGGGTTGCATACACCTTTCACAAATCAATATTCATTTTCATTTTTTACTGCTTCTCACAATCTTCATTGACTTCTTTTGCCTGTTGATTAACATTTCCCAACAAGGGTTCTTGTACCTCTAATTCTAGCCTGAACATTCTTATTTTTCACTAGACTTTGAATAGGCCACACTATCTTCTTCTTTACTCTCAAGCACCAACTAGATCAATGGTGTACAATCATTCTCTCGAAGACCTCTAGATATCCAACAAGATGATTCCATAGACATTTTCAAAGAGGTTCAAAGTTTAATTTCTCTTTTTTCATATTTTCCTTTTTTATCCTTATAAGATGCAATAATTGAATTTCAACAAGACTTCCATAAGAAGTTCAATCCATCAAGTGAATCCATATCACTATGAATCTAGTGATGGCTTAAATTTCACTAACTTGATTGTTTAAGAGCCTATGGATTCCATGTAATAATCATAAATGGAAACTCCGCAATATAACATCTCAAATCCTATGCATAACTAACTTAATATGTTATATGGACCAAATCTCCTAGTAGAATAACCCAACAAAGAAAGAGATGCATAATAAAAAGGAGTAGAAGAGTGAAGAACCCACTATAATATACATTTTCCAAGCTCCCATCAGGAATGTAGTCATAAATTAGTAGCTCCTTCACTATGCCCTAGCAGTACCCTCTGAGTCAAATAGTGTTTGGATTCCTAAGTATAAAATTTGCTTTAGCTTTTACTTCAAAATCCATGTAAGATCTCAAGCCACCCTCCCCAAGCCTTCTCACTACAAACATCATGCCATCCTCTAGAACCTCCTTATACAATATAATGTATCTAGTGGCACCCATATATAAGAAGCAGCTCAAATTAGTTTATCAAGGTCCAAGTTGTGATCTCCATCTAGTGACAAAAAATTTTCTTATTTTTGATCTTCATTGGCTAAGATAATCCATTCCAATGTATATTCAACCTTTCCAAGGACAATCAACCAACTTTATGAGAGCTAGAAGAATAATCTCCATTCTCATTGACTTGAATAACCCTGGAATTAGGTTCATCCTTTTCTTCCTTCTTTTGTTTTGTGTTCCAGTATTGACACATAATAACTACACAAAAAGGTCATATTCTAGGAAAATCACCAAGAACAATAGTAGTTCCAGTACATTTTCTTAAAGTTTAATTTTTTTTATGGACAAGCATGGTTTCAGTTGTAGGAAGTTGTGCTTATTTTTGGAGGATAAAAACCAAAAGAAGGAACAAAACATAATTTGGTAAGAAATTGACCATAGAGATCGAGATTGTCACCCAAAGCGTCGGATTCTTAATTAAAAAAATACCAAACTATATAATTTTTCTAGTCAAATTATTATATGAGAGGTTTATACTTGCATTTGTAGGAACTTGCATATGTTAACTGAACTTGTTAATTGCTATAGATCATGACTAAACATACATGTGCTTAAAAAGATTTTAAAGGTAAAAGTTTTGATGTTTGTGCTTGAGAATTTTTGCAACATAAAATTTTATTTTTGAATACATGAAAAATTTAGGCATAATTTCTTGTATGTCCAACCATTTTATGTAATCATTGTTCTCTCTATTCCTTCCAATTTTTGTCGCATTAAACATTTCCCCTTAAAATTATGTCTATTTAATTGAATCCAAAAATTATGGACCTATTATATTTGTGTAGAATATGTATTATTTTATTGACTGATATGTTTTTATGCACTGAATTTTACTACTGAAAATCATTTAGAATCTATGATATTAGAAATTGTATTCCTATAACTTAGTTGTTAATACAAGACATAATCAATATTTTTCCAAAAAAAATTTCATTGAAGGGTGTAAATCTCCACTGCAATGAAAATGGTGGAAAGACTAATGAAAATAAACCCTCAGAATAGGTAGTGGGTTCTGAGTGAGGTTTTAAAGATTATAACCAAGTCTTCATACGTCACTCTTATATATAGGGTAATGCTTAGCTGAAGTTGTGTGAAATGTACTACAAGGTAGAGTAGAAATGTGAGTTTTGAAGAATGATGTTATAAATCATTAATCCTAACTTATAACACATTAATTCTTTGTTAGAGTAGGATTTCCTCATTTAGTTGGATTTTTAAACATTATTATCACACTGGTAACCTATATTATATTTTCCTTTATAGTTTGGTGTTTTCAAATGATATTTGATGGACAGTGACCTTTCCAATTAATCATTGCCATGATTGGGATTAAAAATTGTGGATATTGTTCTTACTTACACTTGCACAACTTTAAATGCACCTTTAAATTAATGGAGTTCTCATTCGCATACTTTATTTGTACTGAACTACAAATTGATGTCTTTAGAAGAATTATATAATAGTGGATATGGATAGGAACTTTGTTTTTAGTAGTGTGCTTTATGCTGTCAAATCTTAAGTATTTATGTAATGGCAACATTTCTAGTAATAAAGGGCTTGATTGTAGCAATATTTTTGGTAAATGAGTCTAAATTATAATTTACATATACTCTTTGATTTCACTTGTTTTGAGTGTTGTTTTTCAAAGTTGTTGCCAAAAGAACTACAATGGCAATCAATTCTAGCTTCTTTTTTCTGTATGGACGTTCAAAAGACTAAACTAATATCTCAAAATGTT
Source organism: Cupressus sempervirens (assembly GCA_028749045.1). NCBI lineage: Eukaryota > Viridiplantae > Streptophyta > Pinopsida > Cupressales > Cupressaceae > Cupressus > Cupressus sempervirens. The sequence continues at coordinate 535,259,888 of CM053791.1, forward strand.
TTTCCAAACTAAGTGTACTAGAATCCAAACATAAACTTGTAACTTCAAAATACTTTTATAAATGGTTTTAATATTTTTTTAAGAAATCAAGTTAAATTGAGTGATTGCATATTGATTGAAAGATTGTGAATATGTGGGTTTGTCCAAAGATGTGGACTATTATGGATTGCATTCAAAATATGAGTGGTGAAACCCAATGATTTGCACATGTGTCCTAAAAAATCATCAAATGTTTGGATGTGTGTTCTGACTTCAAAGTTTTATATCAAAATTTTGATATGTAAATTATTGTGTTTTTGATGGGTTTAAGTATTTTTTAAAGTAAATGAATGGGTTTGTTTGTTCTAATTCAATTTTTTGTTGTCAACATGGGTGTTGTAATCCATTTAAGGGTTAAATTTTGGTAGGTTGAGATGTGTCTTTTTTGAAGGTGTAGTTTGGAATGAGATTTCTTTGCGCAGCTCATCTTATGTTTTGAGTCTAAGTTTGTGGGGTTGTATAGCCTTCATAAATGAAAGCATATGGGAACGTTCTCTAAATCTGGTGAAGAATCTAAGACATGACAATAGGAGGGTCATGATTTACAAGGAAATCAAGGAGATGGCTTAAAAAACATTTGTGGAAAAAATACATTTACTATTTTCCTTGCATGATATAGAAATCTTAATAGAAATTATGCAACAAACTAATTTGTATTTACATATATCTTGGATGGTTTACATAGAACTACATAGTTGATCATCATAGAAATGATTTAGATGAATATAAGTTCCATTTAATCAAGAAATAAATAAATAAAATTAATTTGTATGGATAAATTTTTTATTCAATTAAGGGTTAGTTTCTCGGTTTCAAGAATTGTCCTGTTATGATCATGAACAAATGTTATCTTATGTGAAAATGGTTAGTTGTATTCCTTTTTAGTTGAGAAAAAAATAGAGCAAGTCTTGAATCTTGAATTGAAAATATTTTTATAAATGGCTTTAATATTTTTTTAAGAAATCAATTAAATGAAATTGAGTGATTGCATATTGATTGAAAGATTGTGAATATGTGGGTTTGTCCAAAGATGTGGACCATTATGGATTGCATTCAAAATATGAGTGGTGAAACCCAATGATTTGCACATGTTTCCTAAAAAAATCATCAAATGTTTGGATGTGTGTTCTGACTTCAAAGTTTTATATCAGATTTTTGATATGTAAATTATTGTGTTTTTGATGGGTTTAAGTATTTTTTAAAGTAAATGAATGGGTTTGTTTGTTCTAATTCAATTTTTTGTTGTCAAGATGGGTGTTGTAATCCATTTAAGGGATGTGTCTTTTTTGAAGGTGTAGTTTGGAACGAGATTTCTTTGTGCAGCTCATCTTATGTTTTGAGTCTAAGTTTGTGAGGTTGTATAGTCTTCATAAATGAAAGCATATGGGAACGTTCTCTAAATCTGGTGAAGAATCTAAGACATGACAATAGGAGGGTCATGATTACAAGGAAATCAAGGAGATGGCTTAAAAAACATTTGTGGAAAAAATACATTTACTATTTTCCTTGCATGATATAGAAATCTTAATGGAAATTCTGCAACAAACTAATTTGTATTTACATATATCTTGGATGGTTTACATAGAACTACATAGCTGATCACCATAGAAATGATTTAGATGAATATAAGTTTCATTTAATCAAGAAATAAATATTTTTTTTTAATTTGTATGGATAAATTTTTTATTCAATTAAGGGTTAGTTTCTCGGTTTCAAGAATTGTCCTGTTATGATCATGAACAAATGTTATCTTATGTGAAAATGGTTAGTTGTATTCCTTTTTAGTTGAGAAAAAAATAGAGCAGGTCTTGAATCTTGAATTGAAAATTATGTTCTTTCTTTTTATTTGCAGCCCAAACCAAGAGACTCTCTAATCCAATGTTATATATAGCGAAATAGAGCTATATGTACTTATGATTTGTATTTAGGCTTGAATCCATGTAAGGTTTCAATACTATGCTTCTCGTTGTTTTTTTCTAGCTTGTAGTTTTAATCTCCCTCTCTCATTTTTATGTTAGACATGCAACATTATATATGTTCTAATTTTTGTATTTTGCATCTATGTGAGAGCTATCAATACAATGATTATGCCTAGGTTTTGTTGAGATCACTTAGTGTTGATTGAAGCCATATAAGCTAATTTTTTTAAGGTCTTAAAGTTGTTTTGGAGGCACGTGCAAGAGTTTTTCCATTTTTTCCTTTTTTAAAAAAATTAAAAGAGAAGATATGTTTACATTAGATGATTAATTTAGAAAAAAAAAATACATAAGAGGATTAAGGTTAGTTTATTAGTTTTAGACAATGATGGGGTTAAATAATTTTGAATTGAAGTAGAAATGAGTATTTTACAATTGTTCATTTAAATTGGTTGCAATGGCCAATAATTTTTGCTTATTCAAGGAAACAAAACTCTATGTGCCAAGGCTCTATGCATATTTTTGCATGGTTAGGTGGTTTATTTTTGGCCAAGCCCAAATATTTGATAATTATAGTGACTTTTGAATTTTTTCAATATTGACCAATACCTATTTTTTCTCCATAAATCATCTTCTTAAGGAAAACGTGGATCCGATAATTGTTAAATTCTAAAAATTAAATCTATACAAGCATGCCAAACTCTAATATTTTGTACATTTTTAATTCAAATAAATTAATGATGTGATGTGACTATTTCTTGGCATGTTGTTTCTTGCTATTTTATTTATGGATCATTTGAATTTTGAACATTAGAATATAGTGCACAATATTATTCACATTAGTATGAGTGACATGGGGCAAACAAAGCTTACCTTTTTATTCTTCAAATCAATGTTAATGAACCTTACAGTAATTTGTAGCTTGCTAGGTTTACATACAATTGTTAGTGTACTTCTTGGGTTCTTTATTTGTCTCCTTCCAAGCTATGGATAGCTTTTCCACGAAACTCTATTCTAGCTGGAAATCCATCATTTAGCGCATCACTTTCTTGATATTGTTTATCTATTCCTTATTTCCCTTTGGGGTGAACTCATAGAGGTTTTTTATTAATTCATCACTTTCTAGTTATTGTTTTTCTCTATTAATTATTTCCCTTGTAATGAATTCACATGGGATCTTTGTTTTTATTTGCATTGGATTTGTAACTATTCTTTTCCATTGGGGGTAGGTCACAACAGAATTGGATCTTGTAGTTTATCCATTTAAGCATTCAAAATTTGTGTGGTTAAAGCTATGACTTCTTCTAGGATTTGAATGTAGGTTTCTTCTTGGATGATATTTTGCATGAACTTATCTTGCTTGACCCTTTCTCTTGTGTTGTCAAAGAATGAAATATGTTGAATATTAAGTTGTTATTCTACAATGAATAGTAATATTAAAGCCCATTTATTCTATTGGCTTTAGCTATTTGAAATTTTAATAGAACTAAATGCTCTTATTTTTCGTAACGTCTCATGAGGCATTAAACATGAATGGGGAACTTAACAAGCACCAACTTTCTTAGATGATATACATGAAAATCAAAGAATTGTAAAGCTCATTTACTTGATATATGATGTTGATGGAGTTATCTTATTTTCTTGATCTATGATGTCGATAGAGTTTAACATATCAAAATTGATTTAGATATGTTCTTCAATCTTTAAGATACTTTTTAACATTTTTCATTACTTGCTAAGACTAGAAAATTTCTTCTTGTTGCTTGTAAATTCAGACATGCTACTATTGCAAATTATGTTATCTCCCTCAACATAGAAGACATGTCAAGGGAAAATAATACATACATAGGAAAACTTAGGCAGGTGAATACATTATTCTCTGATTTAAATTAATATTTAACATGCATCTTTATATCTATTATTTCACATTAGTATGTCTTGTGAATTAGACATCTCAGACATACAAATATGAATAAAACTAAAGATATCAATCCTAGTCATTGTAGTAGACAAAATAATTCCTGATCTTATGAATCTTATTTTAGATGAATGGAATGGTTACTATCATATTTGTTTGTTATAGTGGGTAGTATTTTTCCATTTGGAGGAACACAATGAGTATTTTGATATTATAAATTATTGTATGGTCTTATGAATCTTATTTTAGATTAACAGAAACTATCAGTATCATATTTATATTGTTATAGTGGTAGTATTTTTCCATTTGGAGGAATATAATGGGCATTTTGATATTATAAATAAACTGCACAAATTGAGAAACTTGGACTGATTTTAGAAAGTTCTTTTTCATATGCCATTTTTTGTTTTCATTTCTTCTAGGTCCAATTTTCTAGGAACAAAGTTCACAATATATGATAACCAAAATCCTCATAGTGGTGCAATAGCATCGACAAATCATGGAGGGTGATAGGTTGGCAAAGATTCCCCTAAGGTTCCAATTGGGAGCTATGTTAAAGCCCATATTGCATATGAATTGAATGTCTTAGGAGAAAGGGGCCCCTAAGGCATATGCAATGTACAATGGATTTGATCCCAAATTTAGCCATAGAAATAGGAGGCCTTCTCCCACTCCTAGTGAATATTTTTTATTGAGATTAGATTCCTTGGCATCCTTTCCTCACTTTGATTCCAAGTTCGGTGTCATTCATAGTAGTTCTTTCCCTAGGCATATAATTAATTGTAGCTTTAAAGAAGGTCTATTGGTCTTGAAAAATAAATCATCAAGGTGACATGAACAACTCTAGTAATGGTGTTTGAATTTCTGAGGGTGTGTTATAGTTGCTTCTATTAAGAATTTTTAGCTTATTTCAACTACCAAGCCCACTCAATTTGTCTCTCAAAGTGACCATGACAAGATTATTCTTCAATTGGTAAGGTTGGAAGAGACATGTTCACAATGGATTATCGCTACCCATTATCAACATTTTAAGCATTTGATATCTATCTTATTATTTTTGAGACAAAGTTGGCCTATGAATAGTGAGGAAAGTTCCTACTTAACATTTGTTTCAACTACATTGAAAGATAAATCTGAAGTGGCTTACCAATGTATATTGGTTTGATATGGCTTATGAATATGTATTTGGTGTAAGAAATTACTTTGTTTCATTCTCATCTGTGTTCTCACACTATTCTAGTGTTTTCAAGGTGTGCCACCATCAAATAAGGTAGTTAACAAATGAAACTATAACAAATAGTTTTAGCTAAGTTTTAAACTAATATAAGCTGCTCCTATGTAAATTATTTTAAGTTGTGGTGTAAGTTATTAGGTTGTACATACAATTTTCATTTAGACAAAGGGGGTTTTATTTTAGTAGACATGAATTCTTTTATGTGAACTTTATGTTTATGGAGATCTGGAATAGTCACTTTAAGGCCTTTGCAACTGCATTGTGAAGTTAGTGGACATGAATACTATGAATAGTTTTTAGACACATTTTATTTGTTCAGACTTATTTGCATGATAATCTACTAACCTTCTTACAAGTATTAATCCTAAAATTAATAATACTAATTAGCATCTTTATTTGCTTTTTTGAGGTATAATGATATATGAGATTAAATTTATTTAAAATGTCATATTTTTACAATCTATGGTTCTCACTCACTTTAAAGATAATAGTGACATAATTGAGGGATAAAAGAAAGGGTTTGATATTATATGAAGAAAAATTAATAATAGTATTAAAAAATGAAACAAATAATAATTTATTATATATTTTTGTAAGGGTGCTAGCTCAATGGAAGAGCACTTGCTTTACAAGAAAAGAAGTTGGTGGTTCAATTCCATCATGCCTTGTTATGACCAAACACACTACCAAATATGTGACTAAATGTGCTAGTAAATATGTTGCTAAATATAATATTAAATATGTGATCAAATATACTATTAAGTATGTGACTAAATACACTACCATATATGTGAGTATATATACTATATATGTGATCAAATTTATGTCTAAATATGCTACCAAATATACCACTAAATATGTGACTAAAACAACTATCAAATATATGACTAAATATGATTAAATATAGTACTAAATATGCGACCAAATCAATGATCAAAATCAGCTACCAAATAAGTGACTAAAATTGGTTAGTAGTAAATTTAGTAGTGTTATAAATGACTGGATATTAACTACTATTAGTCACGTGACTAAGTTTAGTCACTTATATACAGTTTTTAGTAGTTTTTTTGGTCACATATTGCTAATTTTTGTACTAGTGACATATTCCTGCAACACTCGTAGTAAAGGGCAAGTTGACCCTATGTCTAAAGAATTGCAAAAAGTTGAGTTCCCTTTATTTGAAGATCCTATAGGAAGAGGGAGAACACACTCTCAAGATCTAGTATATCAAGGTTTCTGTGGTGCTCTTTTTCTGACTGCTCGCCCTATTGCATAGATACATAGCCATTCATCTTCACCTCCTATTTTTTCCCCTCAAATCCCATCTTTTTGCAATGCCCTCACTCTTCATGGAGTAGTTACCCCTACTACATTCACTTTTTAGCCTATACCAGTAATCCTCCCTGCCTCAGTGGTTGTTCCATAGGGTAATGTTATTGGCCCTCTTCACCTTGCTACCAACAATGATCTCCCTAGAGCTTCTAGAAAGAATTTCCCAAAATTCAATGGTGATGGGAAGATTTCAGCTGATGAGCACATCATGGCTTTCTTTGTTGCATGCAGTATCATTTGTCCTCAACATGAAGATGTTGTAGTGAGGATGTTCATCAAAAATTTGGTTGACAATGTTTTTGATTGGTTTTAGCACCTCCTAGTGGGATGTATAATAACCTAGGATGACATGCAGACCTAATTTGAGGCATGTTATAAGAGTACAAATGATGAGCACACTCTCTTGACTCAACTTACTCAAATCAAGAAGGAGCCAAGCATTCCTATGAGAGATTTCATTACTAAATTCAATAAGTTGGTCAATAGGATCCCTACTATAAGCAGGCCTACTACTGATAACTAAAAGGTGTTCTTCATTAGCTCCATGCCCCCTGACATAAGCTTTCAAATTAGACATGCACATGTGGCTAATTTTTTGGCTACTCAAAACTTGGCAATTGAGTTGGAGGATGATCTGATAGCCATCGAGAAAAAGAAGAGAGAGATTCAGAGTGGAGCATCTACAAGCTCTATCCCTAGTGTAACTAACAATATTGAAGAAATGCTTTACAAGCTCTCTAATGAAATGATTTCCATGAAGAGACAAATGGGAAACCCTGGCTCTTCACTGTAGTAACCATATCAAGACATTCCTCAAAGGCAACACAAAGGTAGACCATTGCAATTGCCATCTTCTCAATAGAAGCTTGCTATCGAGGCACCCTGTAAGAAGAAAAACATGTGTATTTTTCATCTATGAGCTGATCATGATGGTGATTCCTACCTAAAAATGAATAGGTATAAGCAGCTCGCTACTTCTAATGAGCTAACCATCAAGTATCACAAAAGTGAAGATGATTCTACTCTACATGATGACTCTAGAACATTCTTTTTGGAGTATGAATTAGATTCAAAGGTTGGTGGTGATTGCTTCACCAACTTAGATGGAATTCAAATGACTATGGCTATAAGAAGCTAGAGAGAGAAGAATTTGGTGAACTCTATTCCTTCCCAAAACATAACCACTAGCCCTTCACTAACTGTAGCTGGAGCATCCACTTCCTCATCATGGAGGAAAGAGCAATCAAAGTTCAAATCAAGTGGTAAGCCTCATTCCTTGTTTGATATTATACAATATTGCAAGGATGCCTATATCTAGGTGTCTCCCCTTGATTATCTCAAAACTCATCATGCTAAGATACAGAAGCTAGTAGATTATTGTAAAAGTGATGTTAATGCTAGAACTCGGCCTAATGTGAACTCCACCATTAGCAATGACTAGCCTCAATTGGATAGTGTCCCCCTAGCTAATGAAGAGTCTATTTTTCTTGTGCTCTTCAAAGAGGAAGAAGCATCAATTTTAGCTACCTCCTCTAGTTAGAAACTAGACCCATTCTATGTGTCCTTATATGTAAATGGCCATAAGCTTAGTAACTTCATTACTGATTCTAGAGCTTCTGATAATGTCATGCCTTCTTTGGTCGCTCATGCAATTGGCTTGATCCTTACCAAAATCTTTGATGTTGCTATTCCATGGATGCAAAGCATGTTCCTATAATAGATTAAGTAAAAGATGCACAAATAGCATTAGTTGTGCACCTTGCAAAGAGAATGAAGCTTATAACCATCCTGGTAGTAGACATTCTAACAACCTACAAGATGTTTTTGAGTAGAATTTTTTGCAGAGACATGGGAGGAAAAATCAAGATGGATTGGTCTCATGCCATTATTCCCATGGGGAATTAAAAAATCATGCTAGAACCTAAGGAGGAGGCCAAATTCACAATTTTAAAGTCTGATGACCCTAAGGCACAAATCCTTATTGAGAAATGGAGTTTGAGAATTACATGATGTTATTTGATTCTGATTATTTAGAGGAACAACCAAATTATTCTAGTGATCTAAGAATTTAGACTCTTGAGTTTGATGGTAGTTGTGCTAATGCTAGGTCTGGAATTGGTGTGGTGCTTGTGTCCCCAAGTGGAGATGTAACTCAACTTTCCTACAAGATGCAATTCAAAAATACCAACAACACAACAAATTAGTATGAAGATTCGTTGTTGGGTATCATTGTTGTAAAGCATAGAGAAGTCAAGATCTTAAGAGCTCAAGCAAATGCTAAGCTCACAGTAAAGCAAGTTCGATCTCTCGATACATTGTAAAGAACGCATGGCTTGGGAACTACAAAAATAGAGTATAGGATGAGATTGAGCACTTGGACACTTTTTCAATTCAAGTTGTTCCAATGGAGCAAAATTCAAGGGAAGACTTGTTAGCAACATCTTCCTCATTATTACTCCCTCATCTGGATTCATAGATAATTAGTACAAGGTTGAGGTCTTGTTCAAGCCTAATGTTCCTGATAATGTTGAAACCTGGCAAGTGTTCAATGGTGATAAGAAAATCCAGTCCTTCCTAGAAGGATCTAAACTATTTATTGATCAATACTTTGAAGGGAGTGAAAATTCCTGGAAGCACTTCTCCCCTAACAACAAGAAAGAGTTGGACCTGAGAGCTAAACAAATCAAAGGTAACAAGATCCCTCAATACCTCATTTCCTTGAGAAGCTTTTTGATAGGTATGATGCATTTATTCAAACTGAAAGAGAAAGGAAAGGTGGAACTTCTAGAGAGTATGAAGGGATGAATATTGGCACCAAGTATAAACCAAATATGCTTAATATCAGTAGCAGTTGCTCAAAGGAAGAAAGAGAAAAGAAAAAAGGTTTGTTGAAAAAATACCAGGATGTGTTTGCTTAGGGATATGAGGACATAAAGACATTTAGGAAAGGTGAGTCCAAGCACAAAATCTCCCTCAAGCCCGAGGCTTCTCCCTTCAAGAAAAAGTAGTATAAGTACAACCCTGTGGTCTGTGATGCGATCTTTAGGGAAGTGCACAAGATGTTGGAAGCCAAAATTATCTACCCCATACATCATTCGACATGGATAGCTAATATTATCCCAGTTTAGAAAAAGAGTAGGGAGATTAGAAATTTGTGTGGACTTCAAGAATTTGAATTAGGCATCTCTAAAGGACAAATATGCATTGCCTAATATGGATCATCTATTGTAGATATTTTTCAGCTCTGAAATGATGTCCATGTTAGATGGATTCTTGAGTTTTAACCAAACTATGGTATACCTAGAAGATCAGTTCAAGGCTCCATTCACCACTTCTTATGGAATGTTTGCATATAACAGAATACCCTTTGGGCTTATTAATGTTGGTGCCACCTTTCAATAGGCCATGAATTCCTCATTTTTTGATCTAAAGGATAATATCATCATCATCTACTTGGATGATCTAACAATCTTCTTCAAGAAAAGAGAAAACCATTTAAGGGACTTGGAGGAGGTGTTGAAAAGATGTAGGCAGCATGGGATTTCATTCAATCCCAAGAAATTAGTCTTTTTTATTACATATGGTAAACTACTAGGTCACATAGTGTCCCAAGAAGACATCAAGATTGACCTAGAACATGTTAGAGCCATCCAATAGCTGAATTTACCAGGAAGAAAATCTAGAGTCAAATCCTTCTCCAAATAGGTGAACTTTCTAAAATGCTTTGTCCCTGATTTCTCCAAAATCACCAAGTGCATTGTTGATATGATGAAAGGAAGTCAAAGTTCAAGTGGAATGACTCTAGAAGAGTGGTTTTTGATCAAATTAAAGATGCCATAACCAAAGCACCCGTGTTGGTGTATCTAAATTATATGAAGGAGTTCATATTATACTGCTATGCCTTAGCTCATACACTGTCAACAATACTCATGCAAGAGAACAAGGAAGGAATCCAAGCACCAAATACCTTCATGAGTACCCCCTTAAGGAGCATGAGATAATACATTCTCAAATGGAAAATTATGCATATGCAATGGTAAGAGCTCTCAAAAACTTTAGATTCTATGTACTGCACTCTCACTCTATTGTGTTTGTACCTAATTCAGTTGTCAAGAGCATATTAACTCAACAAGAGATAGGCTAAATCACTAGAGGTGCATGGATAGAAAATTTTCAAGAGTATGACATCTACCTAAATCCAACCAAATTGGTGTGAGGAAATGGCTTTTGTAAGATGCAAGCAAAAAATTAGGATGCTAGCCAAGAAGATGAATCAGTAAGGGCACTAATGGTCAATCTTTAGGATCCCCTATTCTTGAACATTGCCTACTTTCTAACTTTTAGAGATTTCCCTAACAAACTAGCATACAAGAAGAAATGAGACCTCAAAATCAAATCAGCTAATTATGTCATATATGATGATCAACTATACAAAAGAGCAATAGATGGAACCTTCTTGAGGTGTGTGGATACACCTCAACAAGAGGTAGTCATTTTTCATCAACTATCATAGCATATAATATTTTGAGGAAATACTACTACTAGCCTAGCATGTTCAAGGATGCTTACAAGTGGGTGGTCAAGTGTGACAAGTGGATAATGTTCTCTAGCAATCCTTAGTTAACTAGTCTACCTCTAAAGCCAGTTGTAATTGAAAGCCCCTTTTAGCAATGTTAAATTTATTTCATTGGACCAATTAGTCCATCCTCATCTATTGGTCACTATAGCTATAGACTACTTCACGAAATGGGTGGAGGCCAAGCCAACTAAGAAAACAACTTCTAAGGTAGTCTATGAATTCATTAAGGAGAACATCTTGATAAGATTTGGGGTGCCAATGAAGTTAGTAATGGATAATGCCTCCTATTTTTCTTCTACAAAAATTACAAAATTCTACTATGATAATAGTATTCACCTAATTTTTTCATTAGATTACTTCCCTTAGCAAAATGGTCAAGTAGAATCAAGCAATAAGAACTTGATCAATTTCATGAAGAAACTAGTCTTTGAGAACTAGAAGAATTGGCATAAGAAATTATATGATGCACTCTAGGAAAATAGAGTTACACCTAAGAAGGCAATTAGGATTTCCTCATTTGACCTAGTTTATGGAGTTAAAGCCAGTCTTCCTCTTCCTCTAGAGCTATTCATTTTCAAACTTCAATATATGATTAAGGATCCAAAATTCCAAGATGGATTAGAGAAGCATATTATGTATATTACTAAGTTGGAAGAAGAATTTGGAAGGATGGTTGATCATATCACATAACACCAAAAGTGCGTGAAGACATTCTTCGATAAGAAGGCCAGACAAGAAAGCTCATAGAAGGTGATCTAGTCCTACTATGGGATAGAAGACATGAGCCCAAAGGCATGCTTCACAATTTTGACTCCCTTTGGAAGGGCCCTTTCAATATTATGCAAGCAAACCAAAACAATTCCTCTGTTCTAGCATATCCTTCTATAGAGTTTCTGTCATTTTCTTACAACGGCCACGATCTAAATTTATATCAAGTTCACAATTGAAAGTAGGTAACCCCTACAGTTAGTGTTAGTTTAGGTAGGTTTTCTTTGTATTTCCTTGCTTGTTTTTCTCACTTTTATAATATAGTTTTCCTTTCTATTGCATGCTTAGTTTAGTTTCCCAGTGTAGTTCGCCATTCCAACTATGCAAAACCAGAGATTTTGGGTCCCTTCTTAGACATTTTGCAATGCCTAAGTCCCTAGTCAGAGCCATTTGTTGCCAAGCTTTAGTTCCCCCTTTTAAAGCTTGAGGTCATTGGTTAAAGTGAGTGTGTTCTGAGTGAGAGGTGTCTAAGTCTGTTTTAGGTAACTTACTTCTCATCTTTCTTGAAGTACTCTGCTTACTTTGTTTTTTGGGTCTCCCTTTGCAATACTTTTACCTAATCTTTCTAAGTGGGTTTCCTATTTTCCTACTATGCATGAGGTTTATGTGATTTATGCATGGTTGGGGTGTAACCTAGTGTCCTCCCAATGAGAAGTAAGTGTTCTGCATTTTACTATCTAAAATTTTGCTCTATCATTCCATATCCCACAAATTATGAGATTTTGAGTTGATTTTCCCCTTTTGCAAACTATACCAAGTGCGAATCCAAAGATTGAAGCTATGAAAAGTGATTAAAGGGTTGTGAATATGATTTTTCCAATGCCCAAGGATTTACAAAGTTGTGGATAGATTCTAGGGTGGATCTCATTTTGATTTGTGGTCATAAGATTAAATATTACTAGGAAAATGGGTCAATGGTTTTTCTACTACATGTTCATGGAAGTGATGTCATTTTTTTTTATTTCCAAGGGTGTATGAAATTGAGCCTAATCTTAGTTCAAATGATCAAATAAGTGTGAGAATAATGTTGAAAGAACTATTTAAAGGCTCATAACTAGGAAGGCATGCTCGAGATTTAACTTTGAGGCCATCATATTGAAATATAAGGATGAATGTTGTTTATTGTGCTTTAGTATGGGAGATGATGCTGAGAAAGGATTTTTCTACCCCAAGGAAATAAAAAGGGATACTTTTTTGGGGGCTTTGAGAATAGAAAGTTGAGTTACCCTAAAATGCAAATATCTTTCAGAGATGCCCAAACGATACTTTTGGAGAAGTGAGTGTTTGAGATGCAAACCTATTATGAAGTAAATACAATATTAAAGCCTCAAGCAGAAAGTGGGAGAATGAAATTTGCAAGCTAGCAAAAGGATTACTCCCCATGTCATGATTTTGAATAAAAGGAAAATGGCTTTACGGAAAAGCTAAGTGCTTCTTTCTCTCCCACACACGTTAAATATCTTCAAGTATATTTGCATTCTAGATTTTGAAGCAAAGTAACGCACTTCCCACAAAGCTAGGTATTTGTGTTCTTTATTGACTTTTACTTATATCACTTTACTTTAAGTAAAGTTAGAGTGCTTTTAGGAATTTAATATTTTATGTACAAATGAATGAAAAAAGTTTAAATAGCCATTACTTGTGGAATTAAATGTAAATCCAGCCATTATAATCATTGATTGAACTTAATTTTGTTCATGCGGTGCCAACATTCTAATTCCTTAAGCTATTTCTTTAGAATTGCAAGCAATTGGTTTCTACAAGTATAATTAACAACTATTTATCGAGAACTACATCTTGTGCAATCATAGTGAATGACAATTAGAGCTGTTGGTTATGATAGATTAATTGGTTTGGAAAGTGAGTTAAAAGGTTATATAGATACATCCTTCAAGTTCTATGATTTGGGTGATCTAGATAGGAGAATAAATTCCTAGTGCATTCATCCAATCACTCTAAAACTCAATGAGAGTGGATTGGTAGAAGCAGTCAGCTTTCCAATGGAAGTTCATGCACCTAAATTAGTGAAGGAATGCATAGAGAGATACAACCCAGAAATGAAGTAGATTTTTTTTCTAGACCAGTCCATTCTCTTACCAATTAACAAGGTGGTGATGCAGTTGGCATCTAGCATCCTTATGCAAGAGCAGTACTGTGACATCAATTTTGGTTCCTTTGCATCCATGTTGAATGAGAAGAAGACCCTTAAACAAGAGGACATGTAGAGGACCTAGTTCCAGATTACTCGCTCAAAGAAGAGAAAAATTCCTAAGACTCTATTTGGCATGAATCTAAAGTGAGAGATTGTGGATATCCTTTCACTTCTCCTCAGGCTAAAAGGAAGAGAGAAGATTTTGGAGTTCATCGAGCACCACTTTTTCCTAGTACAAGTAATATGTGTTGAGGATATGAAGATTGATTGGGAAAAGATCATCTGTGATGAGATCACCTCATGGTTGTGATTAGAAAAGGATTCAAGTAGCTCTATATGTCCTCTTATTTAATCTATGCTTCGGTAACCCACCACTTGTGGCTTGGACTTCCTAGCATTCCAAATTATGTTGAGCACACCAAAGCCAATGAATTTTATCCACATCTGTAATTGCAAAGAAGGTATGAGGAGTATGTTGTTATCAATGATGCTTCTATAATGAGGTTGTGCCAAGAAACACAAGGATGCCTAGAAAGGAGATTCTCACCGGAGGCAATTTTGGCTATAACCTAGTTTGGATGCTCATTCATCCAGTTTTTGAGTTTCTCTTATTTGCAGATAAGAGCCTATGATGGTTTTCCCAAGAGGTTTTCTAGATATTTGAAGGACAAGGTAGCTCTAGTCAAGTTGTGTGAACAAATCCTAGAGGTGAACACCCTGTGTTCAAATGTGAAGAAAATTTTCAAAATTCCACTTCCTATAGTGGTAGGTCTATATTCATACGCCTCCAAATCAGATGCTCAAAATCTGGTGAAGAATTTTGATGGCAAGATTAAATTTTTAGATTATGAGGTGCTTAGGCCTCATTATGATCCAGTGAATTTTGGTAGGGATCATCTAAAGTTGGGATATGCCTATAGGCATGTCCTAGATATTGAAGATTTTTAGTCTCGGTGTCTCAACAAGTACCAAACTTGGGAGAGATTTTGGTCAAGGCTTATTATTGATGAAATAAAATTGTATAATGATGAAATATCCCAAATGGATATATTATTTGCTACTACTATAATGTTTAATTATATTAATTATATTTTCCTGTAGATTTTTCTTTGATCTTATAGAGCTAGACAGAAGTTGTAGAAGAATGTTGTTTCTTTTTATATTTTTCAGAATATAGGAATTACGATGAATAAATAACAGTAATTGATAAAATAGAAATGTATGCAACAATACATACTAATCTAGAAATGATTCTAAAAATGTACCAATAGAGTCTAATTTATTTCAATGTAGTACCAATACATATATATTTCAAACAAGGTTGACACCAACTACAGATGGGAACCAGCTACAACAAAGAAGTTCAAATGTTAAAGCCCATGCTACTACAATAAAACAACTCTAGTCTGTTGCAAATAAACACTCTAGAATTCTTCATGTGAGTTGCTATAAAGAAATGTTAGGTTGAACCAAAGTGATCACCTTCTCTAAAAATCTACTGCCTGTAAAGTGTGATTGCAATACTAGAAATTGATCCCCTACCTTGATCAACCTATATGCATAAAAACCTTCGAATATGATCTTGTTGAGGGCTACGTCCCAAAAAATATGTTCTCAGCACTAGGGTTTGCATCCTAGGTGAGGAATGCTCTTCTAGAGCAATAACATCCAAAATAGGTTGACAAAATGATAAAAGATACTCACCATTAGGTTACCATCTCCTTATATCCCCTCCCTAAGGCAAATCGAACCCTAAAAGAACCCTAAAGTGGATTTCATTTGAACTTTATAATATAACATTATTTCCTAATAAAGGTGTCCAAATAGAAAGAAATCATTACTTTATTAATGAAAAATAGATCCAAGCATCAAATAACTCCCAAAAAATGATAATCAAATAGTAGAGATTGAGCTCTTTCCAACGAACTATCACACATAGGAAAATTAATCCAAATGGAGCCAAAAAAAACTCCTTATTACTCCAAAATGGCTAAACACTTAACCTTATTTAAATTATTAAAATGCCAACTTAGGAGAATATTTAAATATATTAAAATATTTCACAAGTAGCCAAGGAACAGTTCAAACACCTCCAAAACATGAAATTGATTTTGTCACCTGCATGTGACTAATGCCAGACAACCTAGGCCAACTAGCATTCTCACCCCCAAATCTAGAGATACTCCTAAAAAATAGGGAACACACCCAAATCTCCTGAAATTAAGATCAGGGGTGATCTCATAGAACCTCAACTCTAGAAATTGTCACAATCTCTTAAAAGGTTGGAATCTTCTCCTAAAATCAAGGAATTGTTTCCTAAAATAAAGGAACTGCTCTCAATTGATCTACTACTACCTGAAATACCAAATTCAAACACTAAAAACCCTGACTGAGTCCTTGATCACCACTACCAGCCTATGAGACTCCATAATAGGCTAACTCTCATTTCACTACTAGATAGAGCTAAAGAGGGGACATGACAATCTTGCCCTCTCAGATATGCTTTCCCACAAGCAACTACAAAGTTGGATGCTGTAAAATGGTCTCACCCTCCCAAGGGGCATCCTCTATAGGGAGACCTCTCTTGTGAATCAGATACTCTCGAATCAACCTACTTCTTAGATGACATTCCCTCTCTTCCAAGATCTCCTCTTGAACTAATGTCAGCTTACCTTTTTCATCCAATGGAGATAGATCTAGAGATGGTGTAATATGTTGTCCCATTGTCTTTTTTCAGACATGACACATGGAACACATTATGAATCCTATTGTCAAATGGTAACTCAATCTCATATGCAACCTCTCCAACACACTTGATAATCCTCTATGGTCCATAAAAATGAGGGTTAAGCTTCTTAGCTCCACCCCTTTTAAGGGTGCTCTGTCAATAAGGATGCAATTGTAGGTAAACCATATCTCCCACCTTAAATATCCTCTTAATCTAATGTTGATTAGTGTTGAACTTCTACTAATTTTATGTCTACTAAAGATTCTCTTTGAGAGATCTCATGATCTCATGGTTCTCCTAAACCCAATCCTATGCCAGAGGAACCCTTCTATCACTAACTACTAGATCAGCAAAAGATAGAGCATCGTAACCATAGAGGATTCTAAATGGAGTCATAGCAATCGATATATGGTAAATAGTATTATAACCCAAGTGCAACTAATGTACCCATGTCCTCTGCTACCCTGACACATAACTGTGTAAATATCCTTCAACTCATTTATTAACAATCATAGTCTACCCATCTATCAGTGGGTGGTAGCTGGTACGAGGTTTCAATTTTGTACTTGTAAGCCTGAAAATTTCTTGCCAAAAAAGAACTCATGAACCTGTTATCCCTGTCACTCACTATGGTCTTAGGAAGACCATGTATCCTAAACACCTCTTTGAAAAATAACTCCACTACTTGAGATATTGTGAAGTTAACTGTAATAGGAAAGAAGTGAGCATATTTAGTCAACCTTTCAACTACCACGTATATGCAATCTTTCCCTTGTACTTAAGGGAGACCTATAATGAAATCCATGGAGATTCTTGTCCACTTCTATTCTAGTATGGGTAAGGGCTATAATAAACCAATAGGGTGAGTATACTCAAACTTATTCTACTGGCAGGTCATACACTCTCGAACATGACATAGAATGTCATCCTTGAGACCCTTCCAAGAGAATCTCTCCTGAACAACCCTGAAAGTCTTACTATACCCTGGGTTCCCTACTAAAGGAGTATCATGGTAGGCCTACAAAATTCATTCCTTCAACTAAGAACTAGGAACAAGGAAGACTCTACCTTTGTAATAGATGACATCATCTACTACATTGTACCTATCATCTAAAACTAATCCATCCATGACCTCACCTGCATGTTGATCTTTGGAGTACTCAACTAAAAGTTGAGCCTTCTAATTGTATATTCTACTTTAGTATGTTAGAAACACTAAATTAAAACAATAAAAAAAAAGCATTTGTATACTAATTTAACATAACTTCATGAGAGACAAAGTGAAGTCCTCAAATGAGAATATGAGCCATGGATAGGCTCTCTCAATGAGGATGATCACTTGATGTAGAGGTGTGTCTAATAGCTAAGATGGCTTGATTATGTATGTATGCTCAAATGCTCAAATGGGCTTCAATGGAGGATTTTTGATAGATTTTGGTGAATGGATTTGATGTAAAAATGCCTTCTCAAAATGACATTATGGCTTTAGTTTCTAGATTGTGTTGTGTTTGCAAAGGGGAAGGATCCAATTTATAGGCAAGAGGCTTGAGGGATGGAGGGCTAAGATGGAAGGAAAGGAGAAAGCTTATGGAGGGCTCAGATTGAATGAGAGGAGAGCACATGGATTGTGCTTCTTATAGCCAATCAGGGAGTGACACATGTCACAGGGTGAGAGGATGGAGAAAAGGGCAAGGATGAGTCAACAAAGAAGGCTCAAGGGATAATATCTTCATAAAGACCCTTCATAAGTGCTTTGTAAGAGCAGTGAAGGAGAGTGTAAGAGATATTTGAGGGTCATTTATGTTGGGGGGTGAGGAATTTCGACTTGGGTTGGATTAGGAAGGTTTTCAGCTTGCTTAGGATTGTGCAAATGATTAGAGGATGGATTAGGATGGTTTAGGATTAGCTTAGAGATAGGCAAGTGGATGGCAATAAATGAGGGTGGGTGAAGGAGGAGATATTTGTTAACTTTGGCTTGGGTTAGCAAGTCTTAACCCATGTTTAGAGAATGTGACAAGGTTATGAGGGGATTAGGATTAGGATTAAAGATAAGGATTGACATCCTCTAGAAGATTCTAGGCTTTAGATGAGGATGAAGACTTTCTAGAAGAGTCTAGAACTTCCTAGGATGAGGATAAAAAAGGTTTTTTAGAAAATAAATAAAGTTTTATTTATTTCAAGAGTTTAGGTTCAGGAGATATTTATTAAAATATTTTTAATAAACACGAGGATTAATATTTAATCTTAATTAAATATTTTGAGTTGGGATTAGGGATAGGAAATGATGGGATTAGCCTTTAATTGAAATTAAAGAAGGATTAGAAGATTTTGGGAGAGGTTAGTGGTCTTAAGGAAATTGGCCAAGTTTTGGGCAAAAAATAAATTATTTATTTATTTTAGAATTTTTGGTCAATTTATTAATTAAATAATTAATAAGGAAATAATGTTTAAATAAGATTTAAAAAATTTTGGGAGGGATTCCTTAATTAATTTTTTTTAATTAAGATAAAGGGATTTAATGGTATAAAAAATTAATTAATTAATAAATGATGATGTCATCAGGGACTTTTTTTAGAAAATAAAAATATTTTATTTTCTAAAAGGATTTTAGGTGTCTACATTTTTCCCCTCTTTGATGTGATGCCGCAAGTGGCATGACATCAAAGATTAAAAAATAAGATGCCCAAGGCTAGAGCAGAAGTGGAGAGAATGGACTACGAGATGCCCCCTCAAGAAGATGGCGGGGAGAGAAAGCGAGGCTCAACAGCTCCTTGAAAAGTACAAAAATCTTGGCGAGTGGGAGGACGAAGAGTGGCTTAAGAGAAGAGGTTTAGTTAGCTCAAACTCTCACTATGGGAGAATGACAAATGGGAAAAATAGAGGCACAAGAGTAAACAAGCTTAAGACTTTCAGGATTGGGAGGAGGATGAAGGAGAAGGTGCTATAAAAAGGAATCCAGGATAGGGAGATGGATGATGGGATGATAAAGCTGATGCAATAGGATTTCAAAGAGCTAGATTGGCGAGAGATGGGTTTCAGAGATCCCTAGGACTAGGATTGTGGATCTTGAAAGATGAGGCTTGGTGGATTGATTTGGTTGGTGGATCCTAAGACTAGGATTGTGGATCCCTAAAGCTAAGAGTGATGATTGATTCAAATAGATACTGATGCATAAGTTGGGGTAGGAGAGACAGATGTTGGATATGGATGGGGAATAATGGAGATGAAGGGATTCCATTGAAGCTTTTTGAGCGAGGGATACTTCAAAGAGAAGTACCACCATGTAGTTGAGCACTAGATTTGCTATAGGACTGTTGGTTAATTGCCAAGGTTACCAAGAACATCAAGGCCTTTTCACCAACTGTCCAGAGGACTGATGGACTTGACTCAAAACAAACACGCAAGGATTGCCCCAGTAGCACACATGAATCCCAGAGGAAGCAGTGTAGAACTGACACTGGTTAACCCACAAGCATAAAAGAAAAATAAAAAAAAGACCTGATCAAAACTTTATGCTCAGATTGCCCCATTCATAGTATACCATGATATGGAAGATCATGGCAACCTTGAGGAGGGAACAAAAAGATTGCTTGGAAAAGATACTTCAAGACCCAAAGGGAAGATTCCAAATCAAAAGAAAGAAAAAATCCAAACGAGAACTATTTTCCAACAAGATGGGTAGGACGAGGTACTAACGGACCAAGATCAGGCATGAGGAAAGCTATAGCCTACAAGGATCTATTGGAGAGCACCTAAGCTAATGGATCTGGATGAGTGATGCGTCTGGCAAGCTAAACTAAGAAGGATAACACTTTGGTGATAGGAGATCTAGCTAAAGGATGCATTGGAATAGCTAACCAAGGGTCGTGCGATGTGTGCAAGATGTTGATCAAGGATGAACTAACACGAAAGCTGGATAGATACAATGGTACTAAGCTAAAGAGGATGTACAAGCTGACAGACCAAGATATGTTACAAATGTACAAGGTTGTTCATGTTTGGGTTTTGTGAGATGGAAATGTTTTAGAGTGTGTTGGATGGATAGTTGGATAATTTGATGGTTTTGTGAAAAGCTTAAGGAAAATGGGATTCTTTTTGTGCATGTAATAGGATACAAACTAGGATACAAGATTATTTACAAGCTAGAATATCATACAAGTTTTGGACAAGATTTGGATATACAAGCTATGATACAAGGGATGATACAAGATTTACAAGGTATGATAAAAGCTTTGGTACAAGATTTACAAGTTGTACAAGAGGTATTTACAAGCTTCATTAGATGTTGGATATTTGGTTGGAACACCAAGGGAACAAGTAGGTGTTTTATGGGATGGTGAGTGGATGGATGAGGGATAGGATAGTGATAGATAATGGATTAGTCTTATACACAAGGCACCTAAATTACCAGGTTTTCACCAAGGTACCTATCCAAGGTGCTTGAATTGCCAAGTTTTCACCATTGGACGCTTATTTCTCTTTACTATTTTTTTTTGTATTTTTCAAAAGCTAGGTATACCAAAGATCTTCAAGCATAGAACTTCTTGAGATGAATGATGTTAGTAGGATCAATCTAGAGTTCTCCTTCCGGTGTAGATAGCTGATAGGCTCCGGAGCCAAAGGAGGTAGTGACAACATAAGGACCAAGCCATGTAGGTTCAAACTTGCCTTTCTTTTCTCGATCGGCTTGGACTTTCATATTTTCTTTGAGGACCATGTCACCCAGCTGAAAGTGTCATGGAAGCACCTTCTTATTGAAGTTCCTTTTGAGACAAGATTGATAGACTATGAGGTGATCATAGGCGTGTTGTCACTTCTCCTCTAGGAGATCTAGCTGGGTGAGCCGAGCTACTCTGTATTCTTCATCTGATATTTGCCCTTGCAAAGATATGTGCAAGGAGAGAAGTTCAACCTCTATGGGTAGTACCGCTTTGGCACCATAGACTAGGGAGTATGGAGTTGTTCCTATGGATGTACAGAAGGAGGTTCGATAGGCCCATAGGGCTAGATTTATTTGTAGGTGCCAATCGCGATCGAAATCATTGACAACTTTCTTTAGGATTTTGAGGGTTTTGTTAGTTGCCTCTACCTGGCCATTACCTTGTGGGAAATATGGGCTAGAAAACTGGTGATGGATGCAGAGGGAAGTGCATAATCCTTCCATGTTGAGATTTTCAAAGTTACCTCTGTGGTCGGTGAAGATGGTGGATGGGATGCCGAAGCGGCAAACAATGTGGTACAAGATGAACTTGGAGACCTAAACTCCTGTAGCTGAGACTAGGGGGACTGCTTCCACCCATTTAGTGAAATAGTCTGTAGTTGTTGTTATCCATTTATGTCCATCATATGAGAGAGTGTGATAGTTCCAACTAGATCAAGGCCCCAACATGCAAAGGGCTAAGGTGGTGCAATAGGCTGTAGATCTTGTGCTGGAGCATGCACAAGATTGGTGTGTTGGTGACATATGAGACATTTTTTGATAAAGTCACAAGAGTCTTCTTCAATGGTAGGCCAATAGTAGCCTGCTCTAATGATTTTTCACACTAGGACAATACCACTCATGTGGGCACCACAAATTCTGGAGTGTACTTCTTTTAACGCCATCACGGCCTCATTTTGGTCTAAACACCTAGAGAGATATCGTGATAACCCTGACAATATAAGGTATTGGCTATGATGACATAGCGGGATGATTTTTGAATGAGGTTTTGGTGTTGGGTTCATGTGACATGAGGGGATATGATACCGTCTTTAAGGTAAGCATGGATTTCATGGTACCAAGGGGATTGAGGACCAACCAAGATGCAAACACGATTTGAATCCTCATTCGCATAGGCGGGTGTGAGGAGTTGCTCGACTAAAAACTCATACTGCATAACCGCTTGGGGAATTTCTAAGAGTGAGCCGATAGTAGCCATAGCGTTCGCTGCTTTGTTCTGCATTCAAGGAACTTGTACAAACTAAAGCTTTGTAAAATGCTGGGTTAGCTGATCAACTAGCTCTTTGTAGGGTAATAGCTTTTCATCTTTGGTTTGATATTCATTTAGGACTTGCTTGATGATGAGCTGAGAATTGCCAAAGATTTATAACTCAGTGATGTTCCATTTTGTAGCTATCTTTAATCCTGCTATGAGAGCCTCATATTCAGCTATATTGTTGGTGCTAGGGAATTGTAGCTTAAAATCTTTTGGAATGTAATCTCCTTGAGGTGTGACCAACAATATTCCTGCCCCTGATCCATGATATGTGTATGAGCCATCAAAATAAAGTTTCCATGGGGGTTGTTCTTCAATTAGATAGATATGTTCATCTGGAAATTCTGTGATCAAAGGATATGTATCTACTAGAGGTGCATCAGCTAGGTGATCTGTTATAGCTTTCCCTTTGATTGCCTTTCTTTCCACATACCGGATGTCAAATTTGCTAAGGAGCATAACCAATTTGGCCAAACGGCCTATAAGTGTTGTTCTAGAGAGCATATACTTGAGACGATCAATTTTGGATACTAGCTAGATGGTATGACTTAGCATGTAGTGGCAAAGCTTTTGAGCTGAGAAAACAACTGCCAAATAAGCTTTTTCTATAGGAGTGTAATTGAGTTCATAATCAACTAGGGTTCTACTAATATAGTAGATGGCTCTTTCTCTGCCATAGTCATCATGTTGTGTTATAAGTGCCCCTAGAGCAATAGGCATTACTGATATGTACAAGATGAAGGGATGACCAGGAACTGGTGGAACCAAGATAGGGGGATTGGCGAGATACTGCTTGAGCTGATCGAAGCTGCGTTGACATAAAGAATCCCACTTGAAGTTCTCATCTTTCTTTAGTAGATGTGCAAATGGCGTACACTTATCTACAAGCTGGGAGATAAAGTGTCGGATGGATTGAAGCTTTCCTTGAAGAGTACAAAGTTGTTGCAGTGTCTGGGGAGGAGGCATGTCTAAGATAGCCTTGACCTTCTTGGGGTCGATCTTTATACCTCGTTTAGAAACTATAAAGCCTAGAAGCTTGCCAGATGTGACCCCAAAGACACATTTCTTGGGATTTAGCATGAGATGATATTTGGCTAACTTATCAAAGACTTTCTCTAGGTCAGCAAGATGATCCATGAAGGTGTGAGATTTAACCAAGATATCATCCACATAATCCTCCAAATTGCTATGGATAAGATCATGGAAAATGGTTGTCATAGCTCTTTGATAGGTAGGTCCAGCATTCTTTAGGCCAAAAGGCATCATGTTGTAGCAAAAGGTTCCCCAAGGGGTAGTGAATGTTGTCTTATGCTGATCCTCTTCTGCAATCTTGATTTGATTATACCCAGAAAATTCATCCATGAGGGACAGAATTTCGTGTCCAGCTGTAAGGTCTACAATCATATCTATGTTGGATAAGAGAAAATCATCTTTTGGACAAGCTTTGTTAAGATCTCTGAAATTAGTACAGATTTTGATGTCACCAGAAGGCTTAGTGACGGGGACCATGTTGGAGATCCACTCCGAGTAGTCAATAGGTCATATAACATTAGCTACCAACATTCTTTCTAATTCAACTTTGACTAGTAATGCCACCTTGGGGTGCATTTTTCTAAGCTTTTATCTAACAGGCCTGATCTTTGGATCGACTGCAAGATGATGAACTACAAGCTTTGGATCAAGTCTTGGCATGTCCTGATATGACTATGCGAATCGGCCAATGTTCTCTCTTAAGACCTCAAAGAGGAGATCATCTTGGTCTTGCGATAGGGATGCAACAATGTGAACAAGTTTGGGGATCTCTAAAGAACCAATGTTGACTTCCCTAGTATCCTCAATTAGAATAGAAGACACCTCTGGTTGATTATCTTGAGGAGGCAATGCTAAATCCTCATGTTCTGCTTGTGACTCTAAATTTTCTCGTTGAGGGGCTCTCTTCGCTGCCTGAGCTAGTCTCAGATTTTCCTTAGTTCCAATTTTGGGTGTATCAAAACTAGGTTGGGGATTTTCTCCAAAATACCCCTTGGGATCTAGCTTATAGATATAGGAAGAATCTGGCTTTGTTCGCTTGTGAGGAGTTTCAACTCCCATGAATCTTAGAAGCGCTTCCTCTGATGTGAACTCATCAATGTGTATGACGCTTTGTTGGTCCCAATCTATGAATTTAGGGTGAGCGAGTGGTAGGTTGATGAAATGGATGGATAGTTCTTGGAGAACAGAGTCTCCCAGGGAGATTTGGTCTGGGATATCATCGTAGGGTCTCTTTTCAACTTCCTTTAGAATGTTTTCAATTTCTACAAGGTCATGGTGGATGTTCAAAAAAGCATGATCGTCTGTATTGGTGCCCCTAGTTGTGGGTATGCCAAAGCCTAACCTAACTTCTTTTCCCATTTGTGTGCTTCGATGGGACATTGCATGCCTCTTTCCTCTGGTCCTAGACCACCACCTTGATAGTTCCATTTTTCAGCGATTAGCTTATGTGCTTGGGGATACTTCTGGCTAAAGTGATCAAGGCGTGCTTGATTTCTTGGAGGTGCATCCTTATGTAACCAATTGTTGATATCCAAAGTGAGCTCCTCATGAAGAGGGATTCTTGGGGATACAAAGGTTGTTGGGCCAAGCTGTGTGTATCGAGGAGGTGGAGTGTCCTTGGCTCTATGATATGTGGGTTGTCCATAGGTGTGTGGATCAAGTGGCAATGCACCAACTACAAATGCATTAGATAGGCTATACTCTCCACAACCTTTGTTGTTGATCTTTAGGGTAGATAGGGTGGAGGCGAGGATGGTTTTTGGGTCATTACAAGGGTTGGATGAACTAGCAATGGATTGGCTGATTTCGATGCCAGGGAAATAGTTTGTATATCAGGCTTCAACTACATTGCAAAAAGCAAAGGGTTTTGGATCAGCATGGATGGTCACTTTAGTGCCCTGATGCAAAAATTTGAGGCACTGATGATATGTGGATGGAACAGCCTTCATGGCATGGATCCATGGGTGTCCAAGGAGGATGTTAAATGGTAGGTTTAGATCAACAACATGGCAAATTGTTTCCTGGATAACCGGCCCAACCTTGATGGGTAGAAAAATTGTTCCCTTTGTGATTCTCTCTGGATTATCATAAGCTTTAATGGTGATAACCTCATTGATGATATTTGCCTCAGTATACCTAGCTTTTTTTATGAATTTTAGGGTGCAAATATTCAAGGCTGATCCATTATCTATCATTACTCTTTTTACGGAAAAATTGGATACCATAATGGCTATGCAAAGTGGAAGGGTGTGATCTGGCTTGACCACAGGTATGTTAGTGAGCTTGAATGATAAGGCACATGAGGATGAAAGGTGTCCAACAAGATTACAAAAATTAGTCGCATTGATATCCGAATGGACACGGGATACTATGAGAGCACTATCAAGAATGTCTTTGTACATAGGACTAGTGCAGAGAAGCTCCAAAATTGAGATTTGGGCTAGCATGTTCCCAAGGTGTTCCAAGATATTGTACTGGCTTTTTGATGGAGCTGATGATGTTGCTAGGGTTGATAGTGCTGATGGGACTGATGGGGCTGCAATGTTCAATCGCGCTCTTCGAGTGGTGACTGCACACTCATTGTTTGGGCCTTGGATATTGATAACATTGACAAAAGGCTCTTTCTCAGATATACAACCTATGAGGCTACCATAGTCTATGTAGGATGAAGTGTGGTCATTGTTCTTCCCATGCTGTTGGTTTGGCTGGCGATTGTTGGTGTTGTTGTTGTTGGTTTGGATGGGTGCTTTTCCAGGATTTTGGTTGTTGTGAGGAGGAAAAGCATTTTGATAGATCTGCAAGCCTGCATTGGGAGAGGTTTGTGCTCCAACTATGATTTCTTTTTTATCAATGAGGTCCTGCACATAATCTTTCAGCTTCATGCATCTGAGGGTGGTGTGCTCTTTCACCCTATGAAACTTGTAATACTCATTGTCTCTATACCATGCAGCTTTGGATTGGCCTGGGTCGATTTGCTGGGTAGGAGGAAATTTGATGAGGTCTTCCTTGACTAATTTCTCAAAAATGACATCCAATGTCTCACCAAGGGGTGTATAGTTTTGAGGTGCTGGTTGGAACTTAGGCTTTGGTCCTGCAGCTACATTGATGGCATTAGCTTGATTGTTAGACCCTTGAAAGTTGGGCTTTGGATTGTGGCTTTCAAAGATTTGTTGATTCTGCTATTGGTTGTTGATAGTTTATTGATTGTTTGGTTGATAAGGTGGGTTGGACTAATTTTGGGAAGGACCAACAATATTCACATGTCTGGTATCAGTGACCCCATCTGTTGCAACGTGCTTGTTTTTGTTCCAATACCTAGACTTGTCATTTGAATGTGTTTGATTTTGGTTGGCTTCCTTGTAAATCTTGACCACACCGTATTTAATGAGTCCTTGCTCAAGGATCATTCCTTTTTCTTTGATATCTTTGTAGGTCTGCAAACAGTTCATGGTCATGTGGTGAGCTAAGCTAGGATGGGCATTATCAATAAACATTTTCACCAAATGGCGCTCTGGCAGGATGCAAGATATGCGGGTGGTAAGGGTTTGCCATCTTTGCAGATATTCACCAAGACTTTCTCCACCTTTTTGTTTGGTGTGGACAAGATCAACCACTGATAATTCTGTCTCAACAAGATGGGCATATTGGGCTATAAATGCCTCAGACAATTTAGCAAAGTTTTTGATTGTGCCATATGGGATTCTGTAAAACCATTCAAGAGCTGGTCCGACCAAACTTTTGGGGAAGAGGTGCAAAAGGAAGACGTCACTGTATGCCACTTCTTGGCAATGCATGTAAAATTCTTTGATATGTGTGACAGGGTCTCCTTTTCCTCTAAATTTTTCAAACTTGGGTATCTCAAAGTGTTTGGGAAATGGTGTGATGGTAATGACTCTATCAAATGGGTAAGGAAACACATTCTCAAACTTGAAGTTTTTTCGGTCATTTCCCTCCTGGATGTTCTTCAAAGCTGTCTTCATGGCTTCCCATTCTGAATTAACAGGTGATGGTTGTGGTGCCTCCACTGTAGGAGCACTCTGAGGGAGATATGCGTTGAATGGTGCAATTGAATATGGATGGCTTTGAGGTATGGGCTGGTAGGGATTGTACATGGCTTAGGCAACTGAATGGTGGATGATGGGTTGCTAAGGTGGAGTTGGCATATATTACTACATGTGTTGTGAGGCTTGCTATTGATATTGGATTTGAAGAACATAAGCTGGCTGTGGGATAAATGGATTGCTTTGTGGAGGTAAGGTATAAGATGGTTGTGAAGATTAGGGAAAGGATCAGGGAGCTTGTGGAACTTGACTTTGGATTTGAGGAGTTTGACCAATATATGTGGGTTGTGCCCACATTTGGGAGGGTATCTGCATGGCAAAAGAGGCCAAGTAATTGGTGGTTGGTGGTGGTAGATTTCATCCTAGAAGTAGCATAGAAAAATAGTTAGTAATAGGAGGTAATGGATTAGTTGGTGGTAGAGGTGGTGGGAATTGAAAGCTTGGAAATGGAACTAATGGGATTTGATAGCTTGGTGGCTAGATTTGAAAGCTTGGTAGAGTGGTGGCAGGAGCTTGGGTCACTTGAGAGCTTGGCAGAACATTGGTAGTAGCTTGTGGGGTTTGATAGCTTTGTGGAGTGAGGGTAGTAGCTTGTGGATTTGTGGCTGATGGCACTGAGCTCCAAGGACCTAGTGGAAATGATGGAATTGTGCTCTGATCTAAGGTAAACAAGTTGGGGGTGATGAAAGGTTGATTACTTGGCCCCATGGGTGGCATCCTGGTTGTATATTACTGAGGTTGGCCAAAGATGCTAGCACTGATTTGGGAGATGGGTGGATTTGGAAGGCTGGGTTGGAGAGCAGTAGCAACAATAGTGAAGGGAGTGAATGATGAGGTGTTTTGGGCGAAGGGGGTTTGGGATGGAGTGGTATGGACCAATGGTGGAGTGGTGGTAGCTAGATTGGCTTACGGAATGGAGATTTCAACTTGAGTGGAGGCTAGTATGTTTGGGTATGTTAGATCATATGAGATGGGTTGAGGCTCTTCTTTTGGTATATACAAAGGATGATTTGGATTATAAGAGCCTATGGGTGGTGGCAACTACCCAAACAGAGGGTGAGAAGGATCTAATAAGGGAGGAGGTCTTCCAAAATCGAAGGCTCCTACGTTGTCCCTCTGAAAGTTTTCCATGATTATTTCTTTGTTCTTGTCTATAATGGCGTTCACCAATACTGCATTTCCTGGTTGGTTCATGAAAGCTTCAATGTTAGTAGGTGATGGTATAGCATTCTCTGGGCTGAAGGATGGTTGAGTGCTCAAGGGGAGCGATGATGTCTGATCCAAATGATAGGGCTCCATTGTTTCCTTCTTCTTCTTGGCTAAGCAAGTGATGGGTGGCATGAAAATGTTCCTAGGGATGAGGTGCAACAATGTTGATGGATGCAAAGGGGGGAGGCTTTTCTATGCAAATGATTTCCTAGGCTGAGGCAAAGCTATATGACAAACCTAAGGAAGACTGGGTTGGGGATTCTAACTTCAAAGATATGTTGCCAAAGCACGAAAGATCTGCTTTCCTATGTGCAAGCTTGGTGGTGATTGTGTCAACTTAAGGATAGACTGATGATCCCTTAGAAAAAAACACGAGATTGACCACTTGTGGATCCCAACCTTTAGCTCAAGGTGATGAGGGATGACAAGTGACAAGGCTAGATTACCCTAGACAAATCTCTGTCAGAGGGATAACCTTGGTGAGACTAGTGGATTTTCAAGATGATAGGAAAAGCAAGTTCTGGCAATGTGACAACAATTTTGAAGGCTTGGATGTGAACTTTTTGATTGTTGGCTAGATGGTTTGGTTCTAAGGCAAGGAACTAGATGAGATGGATGAGCTAAAATGCTTAAAGGGATAACCTAGAATGGCTAGCTTTCCTACAAAGATAACTCTAAAGTGAAACTTATGCAAGAAGTTGTGGAGAAACAAGGGGGCCTAATCATAGAAATCATGCCTAGGTGGTAAGACATAAGCAGGGTTAACTCCTAGATGTTTGCTAAATTTGATAGTGCGATCTAACCAGGCATCTTGAAGGGCTTCATCGGCAGCTTTGTCTTCTGCTTTGTGGAGTTTGGTAATTCGAGGGCTTGGTGTTACTTCCTTTCTCTTGGCTAAAATTTCTTGGCATACCTGAGATGGCTTGAGTTTGGCTTTGTGAAACTTCTGTTTGGGTTTGGGTTGTTCTAACATAAATTCTTGAATCTGTTTGGCTTTGAGAGATTGTGGTTGTTTTGCTTCAACTTTGTTCAACTTCTGAAATAGGTAGTGACTACACGAAGTGTGCCCTAAGCTAGGATTGACCAAGTTTGGTAAACATTCATTCAACAAGTAAAAGATCAAGCAATAGATAGGAACAACCAGATAGAAGTTTTGATTCTCAGAAGATAGTAACTGTGCTATGGAGTGTGTATATTCTGCAAATGTTTCGATGAGTCACTTCAAACACATTAACATCCTAGATGGTTGTCTACAAGGCTGACAGTTGGTTTAGCTAGGGAGTCCTTGATATACCCAAGGTACATGAGACCCAAATTCGTAGATGAAACCAAAACAATGTCACACAGCTGAGAGGAGCAGTAACCCACTTCTTCTCTTTCACTTCTCAAGTGTATAAAGTTCCTTGAGGCTTAGCCCGAGTGACAGAATTTTGATCCCAAGAGAGGTGTCTTTGGATTCACCTACTAATCTTTATACTCCATCAAAACGCTGGAATTGAGGTCATCCCAAGGGGTGATGAAATCCCTAAGTAGGCCTCCTAAAATCTAAGACAATATTTTGGATCCTAATCTTATGTACCCAAGATGGCCTCAAAAGATGACAAGGGGAGAGAAGACTTGGATGATCTTGGGCTAAAAGACAGAGTTCTTTTCCAACTGACGCTTTAAGTTTTCTGATCTAGACCTTTTGAAAACACACGTGATTTAAGATGTAAAGGTTCAATTCCAATTTGAAATGTGCCAACAAAAGAGAAGTGATCAAAGAATGACTACACCAAGAAGATTTAGGGTCAACAAAAAGTAAACTCGCGCGCCCGGAGGCCCTCCACATCAAGTATCGATTGATTTTTTTTAAGGCATTCAAGATTGAGTGTGAGTTTGTTTTAAGCCCAAAACAAAGATGTGTGTAAAGCTCAATTTCAAGCGTGCACCCGGAGGCCCTCCACGTTAAGATTTGTTCAATTTTTATGCCCAAATGAAGTGTTAGCGAGACTAATGTGCATTCAAAAATTTTTCTATCTTAGAAAAACCAATAAAAACTCAAGTGAGTGGTATTTGATTTTTATGGAGCACTTAACACCTTCTTAGGTAGACCCATCCCCATATATGGCACTGATATTGCAACCAATGGTTAGAATGATGGGTGATTAAAGAGGGTGAGTCCAAAAACAAATTCACTCAAAGTGTATTTATTTTTATAACTTAGAAAGTTTCTAAAATGTGGATTCTTTTTATGCCCCAAAAGATGATTATTTGATCTATAGCATTCAAGATTGGATTTTTTGTTTTAATCATGCATTCATAAAATTAAAAAATAAAAAAACTTGATTTTAATCCATGGCACTCAAGAGTGATTTTAGCAACATGCATTCAAAGACAAGTGATTAAACATTCAAGTTTTTTCCTTTGAGCATTCAAGATTTGAGATTTTGCATGTTGTTTTAAGAACTTTGAAGTGCTTTTTTTTAACTTTAGATCATTCAAGATTGTTTTGGACTCAAAAGTGAAAATGATTCTTTGGACTTTGGTTTTCATTCAAGATTTTGTGTTCTAGTTTGCATGTTTTAAGCCTAAAAAAATGATATTCCTAGATTGTTTTGATGCATGAAAAACCTAGGAAACATTTAAGATTTTGCAACAAGACATTTGTTTGGAACAAATAACAAAGCTTTTAGGACAATTTTGGTAACCATTTAGGACTCTTAGTTTTCATGATATTTTTAAAAGAACTTTAAAATATTTGCAAATGAGGTTCATTTTATCCTTGATTGATGCTTTGAGTTTGATTTAGATTTTAGTGTGCACTTCATGTTGATTTTGAACCTTTTGAAATGGAAACTTGAAGTTGTTTTAAAATTTCCAAAAATGAAGTGTTCCTAACTTTGCATGAATGCATCTAAAACTTTGATGTTGCAAGGATGCAAATGATTGGATTGTTTTAGTTTCACTTGTTAAAAGTTTTTTTTTTTTTTTTTTGCAAATTTTTAGTTTTTAATGGATTTAAGTATAATTTGGGGGTTCATTTTAAGCACTTAAAAAAAAGTGTGTATGATTTTGATTCCTTAAAAAAAAAAGGCCAAGATCCCTCAACAAGAAGAAGAAGAAGTAGATGGAATAGAAGAAGAATATAGACAAGAAGAGGAAGAAGAATTCCAAGTGCTCCGTCCACCTATAAGTTTGAAAAATCTGCAAACATTATGAGATAGACTATGAGTTCCTTTGTCTTCTTCATGCTCATGTGGACCTGCAAAACCAATTTATACAATCCTACCAATCACAAAAATAAGCAAAATTAGCCAAAATTAGCAAATGACATACAAAACTTGACTAAAAAAGCTAATGAAGATGACCCATGCGGGGTCCCACCGGGCATGTCAAAATGTATATGCTACTTTAGTATGTTAGAAACACTAAATTAAAACAATCAAAAAAATCAGTTGCATACTAATTTAACATAACTTCATGAGAGGCAAAGTGAAGTCCTCAAATGAGAATATGAGGATTAATATTTAATCTTAATTAAATATTTTGAGTTGGGATTAGGGATAGGAAATGATGGGACTAGCCTTTAATCGAAATTAAAGAAGGATTAGAAGATTTTGGAAGAGGTAGTGATCTTAAGGAAATTGGCCAAGTTTTGGGCAAAAAATAAATTATTTATTTATTTTGGAATTTTTGGTCAATTTATTAATTAAATAATTAATAAATAAGAAAATAATGTTTAAATAAGATTTAAACATTTTTGGGAGGGATTCCTTAATTAAATTTTTTTGAATTAAGATAAAGTGATTTAATGGCATAAAAAAAATTAATTAATTAATTAATTAATGATGATGTCATCAGGGACTTTTTTCAGAAAATAAAAATATTTTATTTTCTAAAGGATTTTAGGTGTCTACACTAATCTGTTGAAATCTCACTTAATGAACATAGGGTAGAAACTGAGGGTTTCTTGGAAAGTACATTAGAAATGTTATTATTTTTTCCCATAATAAACTCAATGTCAAAGTCATAAGCCTGGATCTTGCTCACCCATTTTTGTTTTCTATCATTGAGTTATGTTTGATCAAGGAAGTATTTTAGACTATTGCGGTTTATTCTTATCACGAATTTACTACCAATAATATATTATCTGAACTTGGCTAATGCATGCATGATAGCCAACATTTCCTTGTCATATGTGGAGTATAGCCTCTCATTATCCTATAACTTCCTACTCTCATAGGCAATGCGGTGCCTATTATACATCAAAAATGCTCCTATGCCCACACCTGAAGCATCAGACTCTAGTAGAAATGGCTGCAAGAAATCTGGAAGTGCCAAAATTGGATAAGTACTCATAACCTCCTTGGGTCTGTCAAAGACCCCCTATTCCTATTTTGTGCATTTGAAAGCTCCTTTCTTTGTGAGGACCATGAGTGGGCTACCAACTAAGAGAAACCCCCCACAAATCTCCTACAATAAGCACACAAACCAAGGAGTCCACACAATGCAGTAATATTCTAAGGGTAGGGCTAGTCATGAATCACCTGAATTTTCTCCCCATGCACCTTCACTCCATCAACATAATCACATGTCCCAAATATAAAACCACTCTAAGTCCAAACTTACATTTGGATAACTTAGCAAATAGAGATTGAATCTCCATGATTCTAAGTATCTCCTCGATATGTCTAAGATGGTCCTCCCAAGTACGATTATAAATCAAAATTTCATCAAATAATACCAATACTAATTTCCTCAACTACTTGTTGAAGATTTGGTTCATCCATGATTGGAAGGTGGTTGGTGCATTGGTAAGGCCAAAAGGCATCACCAAGAACTCATAATGTTTGTAGTGGTTGTGAAAAGCAATCTTGTGTACATCCTTTGATCATACAGGAATATGATGATAACCTAAATGAAGATCAATCTTAGAGAAGTAGATAGCCCCATGAAGATCATCTAACAACTCATCAATGCGTGGGATCAGATATTTGTTCTTGATTGTCTTTTTGTTCAGTGCTCTATAATCTGTACACATTCGCAAGGTCTCATCCTTCTTGATAAGTACCACAAAAGAAGCAAAGGGGCTAAAGCGGGGTGCATATTGAAGCCCATGTCTAACAACTCATGAATGGTCTTCTCAATCTCATCCTTATATTCCCTAGCATGATGATATGGGGTGGTGATCACCAGTTTAGCTCCATCCTTCATTTCTATCCCATGCTCAAACCCTTTATCCAGAGGTACACCAGGAGGTATGTCACCGAAAACTTTGCCATGTTAGTCCATTATTAACTAAATATCAACAAGAAATGGTATGCCATCCTGAGGAGTAGATATTTTGAACTTCAAAAAATAATGTGTATCCCGAATCATATCATCATGTCTAATAATAGACTCCATCCTATGAGAAGTCACCTTCTTAGGTCCACCGTCTGAAGCTACTCTCAAGATCACCTTCTTCCCACCAGACAGAAACTCCAATTACATGTGGTGGTGATCAATAATATACCTTCTAATACCTTGTAGCCACTACATACCCAAAATAACATCATAATCCTCCAAGGGCAGAATATAGAAGTCATCTGTTAAAGTAAAATCCCCCATCTGAATACTAAGTTGTGAGATCCTCCTAGTGTAGCCCAAAATTGTGCCATCTACAACCTTTACTTTAAAACCCTCAAATATCCTAGACTGCAACCCATGTTTCTCAACCAATTTATAATCAATAAAGCTATATGTATCTCTTGTATTGACCAAGCTCATGATTCGTTGGCCCTATAATGTTTTTCAACCAAAGAGCATGGAATTTGGGATTACTAGATAAGGTAGCCATAGTCACTTTAGCTACCACCAATGACTCTGACATGTCCAACTCCAACTGTAGTTGCTCCTTATGAGTCTCCTCATGACTATCCTCAATGTCAGTGTTAGGTATCTCCTCATCACCATACTTAGATGTCACCTTAATCAAACGAACCTTTCCCTTCCCCATACAATGGTTCTCGAGCTCCCAAGGTTCTTTGCATGAGAAGCATAGTTTCTTCCTCCTCAAATCATTTTGTGTCTTTGGGTCCATCCTAGGAGGTCTAACTGACTAACCATCCCTAAGCTATGAGGTATTGGCCTTTTGTGGAGGTTGTGAATCTCTAAATGGCCTTTTATCTTATGGATAAGTAGGAGTGGTTTCCAGTCTCAATGTCACATCAATAACATCCTTAAGAGTGGTTGGGTAGAAAGCACGAACCAATCCCTTAAGCCCATCCTACAATCCCTCAATGAATAACATCACACTATGCTTCTAGGGCATATTAGGTACCATAACCACAATGCATTGGAACTCATTAACACATGCCTCTACATGTCTAGTCTGTATAAGATGCGCCAACTCCCTATAGTAGAGTTCGGTGTCCTTTCGATCAAACTGAATAATTAGCTTCTTAGTGAACTTAGCATAGGAATGAATCAAGGTGTGATCCTAGGTAACCAAACCATGGTGCCACTAGTCATAGGCAACCCCATCTAAATGAAATATGAAAAATTGTATAGCCTCGCTCTCTAGTTCATAAGGATAAATAAATGTCCAGCTTGTGTACCCAAGCTCGTGCACTCGAATCACTAGTGCTATCAAAGTAGCCAGTGAAATCTTCCTAGTAGCTCTACTAAGATCATTGTTCTATTGTGGCCTATAGCCTCTACCTCCTTTGAGCCTAGTAGTATCACTAAGTTGTGAACAATATTGGGGAAGAGGGAAAACATTCCTAACCTCTGGGGGCAAAGCTCTCCACTCAGCTGTGGCTATCATGATAGATTCTTGGCATCCCATCTTGGTGGATCAACCTATATTGGCTACTCACTAGGTAAAAACTATGGAATTAAGGTTCTATCTATAGTAGGTATATGAGGTCATTCTTGTCTTTGTGAATGAAGGGAGTTCCGAACTGATGCATGGGATCTATGACTTCCATCAATTGACATAGATATGTTGCATCCCTACCTGTCTCTTCGCCTATCAAAATCCATCCACTCCAAAAATCCCTATAACCTCTCAAGAATCTAGACTATTATAGGTTGAGTATTGATGAGAGTCCTCATCAGCTGTCTTTCATCTTCATTAGTGGTGTTCTGTCTATTTCCTCTCTGTTCATCTGCCATAGTATTTCCCTATTTAGTTCCAAAACCTTGCTCAAGTTGAGCTCTCTTGCATGTGTAAAATTTATGTATCTCAGCTCTTGGATGCATAGATTTGTAATCAAACCAATAGGCTAGCAAGATCTAGCTTTGATACCTTTGAAATATCCTAAATGGATATTTGCACTGTTGCTACTACAATGTTTAATTATATTAATTATATTTTCCTGTAGATTTTTCTTTGATCTTATAGAGCTAGATAGAAGTTGCAAAAGAATGTCGTTTCTTTTTGTATTTTTTAGAATATGGGAATTACAATGAATAAATAATAGTAATTGATAAAATAGAAGTGATAGAAATCATATGCAACAATACATACTAATCTAGAAATGATTCTAAAACTGGACCAAGAAAGTTTGATTTATTTTAGAATAGTACCAATACATATGTACTTCAAACAAAGTTGACACCAGCTATAGATGGGAATCAACTACAACCAAACAAGTTCAAATGCTAAAGCCCAAGCTGCTATAATAAAACAACTCTAGTCTGTTGCAAATAAACACTCCAAAATTCCTCATGTGAGCTACTATAAAGAAATGCTAGGCTAAACCAAAGTGATCGCCTTCCCTATAAATCCACTACTTTCAAAGTGTGACTGCAATATTAGAAATAGATCCCCTACCTTGATCAAACTATATGCATAAGAACCTTTGAATGTAATCTTGTTGAGGGCTACATCCCAAAAAATCTGCTCTCAGCACTAGGGTTTATGTCCTAGGTGAGGAATGGTCTTCCTAAGAAATGGCAACCAAAATAGGTTAACAAAATGATAAAAGGTACTCAACATTAGGTTACCATCTCCTCATATCCCCTCTTCAAGGCAAATCGAATCATAAAAGAACCCTAAAGTGGATTTCATTTGAACATTATAAAAGAACATTATTTCCCCAATAAAGGCATCCAAATAGAAAGAAATCATTAGTTTATTAATGAAAAATAGCTTCAAGCATAAAATAAGTCTTGACAAGTGATAATCAAATAGTAGAGATTGAGCTCTTTCCAATGAGCTATCACACATAGGCAAATCGATCCAAATGGAGCCAAAAAAACTCCTTATTACTTCAAAATGGCTAAACACTTAGCCTTATTTAAATTATTAAAATGCTAACTTAGGATAATATTTAAATATATTAAAATTCCAAAGTAGCCAAGGAATAACCCAAACACCTCCAAAACATGGAACTGAGTTTGTCACCTACCTGTGACTAATGTCAAACAACCTGGGCCAACTGCTAGTCTCACCCTCAAATCTAGGGATACTCCTAAAAAATAGGGAACACACCCAAATCTCCTAAAATAACCTCAACTTTGCAAATCATCACAACCTCCTGAAAGGCAGGAATCTCCTCCTAAAATCAAGGAACTACATCCTAAAATCAAGGAACTACTCTCAACTAATCTACTACTGCCTAAAATACCAAATTTGAACACTAAAAACCTTGACTAAGTCCATGATCACCACTACCAACCTATGAGACTCCATAATAGACTAAATCTTATGTCATTATTAGATAGAGCTAAAGAGGTGACATGACAGATGATTATGTTGATGTCTTTGATCTTGCAGATGATGGAGCCTACATGCACCCCACTTCTTATGAAAAGATCAAGGACACACCCATTTTGTCTACCTCTCCTATAGACACAGTCATCAACACAATAAAGGTTCTCATGCAAGGGATAATCAAGAGAATAGACAAATGGGTGCAGTGGACTCGAGCGAGAAAGAAGAGGACTGGGAGCACTAGTTCTACGATTGGAGTATTAGTTGGAGCCACCTAGTTAGCCACAACTATGACCACAATAGCCACTACAACAACAACTGTAGGGCCATCATAATCCATTAGCCAAGGATGAGACTAGCCTCTAGAAAATAATGTGTCACTCACCCCTACTTGTGGAGCTAGCCCTATTCCAAACATCGAGAAGACTAAAGAGAAGGAAGATGACAAGGATAAGGGGAAGGAACAAGAAAAGTTAGTGGATAAGCCACCATCCCCTATTCAAGTCATCAACTTGGATGGTGATATTATCCCCATGGATGGCTAGGAACAAGAAGCATCTCAATATAGATTCAATGACTGGTCACATGCTAGTTGCGATTGTTGAGCCCCAAAGAGAAGGAAGATTTCATGACCTCTCAAAGGATGACTTCCAAATCAAGACATTGGATCTTGGCATTCTAGTTCATGACTCCATGGTGAATATGTGGAAGTCAACTAATGAGAAAATTAAGGAAAAGCTAGAAGAGCTAAGAGTAGACAAGGAGATATTGAAGGCTTCAAATAGAGAGCTAATGGATTACATAAAGTGTTCACTTGGGAGTACTTCTTCTAGTCAATTCAACCCAAATGTAGAGGAGAACAAGAACTTACTACTCAAGCTATAGCAAGAAAGGTGATTCAGGCTAGTAGGTTGAGCTTGGATAGGTCAGATAAAGGCTCAAGGTCCCCCACTGGTTGAGAATCTGGAAAGCTTTGTATTGGACACTCACAAGCTCAGAGAGGCAGCCTTAGATCATCAAACAACCATACAAAAGGTGACAGACAAGCTAACAAAGTAATTGGACCTTCTAGATGAAGTGATAGACATGAAGACTAATGTAGCCATTGCTCATGGGATTCTAAAGACTGGCCAAGATTCACTATTCTATTGGTAGAAATCCTTGGACTTTGTCATAGAAAAATCCATGAGATCTACAAGTGAACTCAAGGATGTGTAGGACCTAGTGCAAAAGACCACAAAAAAATTATTTCAATATTTGAAGATCTCACACATAAAGTCCTTTGTGTCATCTAATGGCAAGCTTGTGGACATTGAGAGAATGAAGTCCAAGTTCCTTGCATTTGTTGACAAGGCCACTGACCCCCTCAACTTCCAAGTGTCTAAGATCTAGGAACTCTAGCAATGGATGTAGTAATAAGAAGAGAAATGGAGAAGTTCCAATCAAGGGTGGCCAAAATTGATGAACTGATAGAAATTCATGACTACTGGATGATTCGAATTGACAATATTCTCATTCCAGGTGTCAAAGAGCTAGATAAAGAAATTGAAGCCATGAAAGCTTATAGAGCTAAGTCAATTACTTCTAAGAAGACATGATGCTTTGATGCTTTTCCAGACATATGTCAGTCTTCCCCTCCTCTTTCTTTTATTACCATTCATGGCATTTTTTCAGTCTCTATAATGGACAATGATTCATGTTTGTCTTATTTTTATATTATTTCCTTCAGGGATGCTCTAAAAAGGCAATCAGATAATGTAACCGACCATTTTTAGAAGGCCTATAAATGTAATCTTTGATGAAGTTAATAAGATTAACAAAATTTACTTTGGGCAAACCCCTATTGTTGGGACTATTATGTGTGACTTTGAGTTCATTTTAAGTTTTGTTGTATGTTTAGTTTAGACTAGAGTATATGGAATAAATGTGTTAATGTTGAACATTGAATGAAAGTGAATGAACTTGGCTTTATTTCCTTCGTTCAATAGATTGTATGTCTTACTCTTTTCAACATAAACATGTCTTCTATTCTCTCTTCTAGTCTATGTGTTTAGTTTGGCTCATTACATAATGAAGTCAAAAAATAATATGTGGAGTAGTTGAAGGATAAACAATCTAGATATTGTCAAAACATTAACTAACTATGCAATTTGGGAATTACTTGTTTCATGATCTTTTCCTCTCTTCCTATTGTTGTAGTTAGTCTTGCATATTTCCATTTCTTTGCACTATTATCTGAGTGGATTGCATTTTGTGAGTTAATCCCCCTTCTTGCCTAGGTTGTTCAAAGTGTTGAGCAACTTGGTTTCTACCTCTTTTTCTCTCTGGTTAAGAGCATACCCTAAAACCCAAAAGACAAATTCATTCCATATCTTTCACTCATAAGGGACATGAACCTTTCAATTCAATGGTCTTTGATAGATTACTACATTGACCCATTTTGTTGTTAACATCTTTGTTTTCCATAATTTATTGGGCAAGTCAAGAGTCAGGGTATAAACCAAATATCAAAGAAGTTAAACTATTAACCAACACTCTTCTCATTTTCAATCCTTTCTGTTTCTTTTTCTTGTTTTACTCTCTTCTTTTCTTCCTCTTCTGATTTCCTTTTATTTTCTTCCTCATTCACCTTTTCATCGTAGTTGGAATAGGCAATAATATTACCAATAATATTTGTCCCATAATTTTTAAAAGGGTTATCTTTAGCATTGATAGTTATATGAGGGCTATCCACTTGCATGGACTCAGTACCAATAACTATATGAGGAGGTGAGTTAGCTTGTTGAGTTTCCTCAACCTCTTCTTCATCATCAGTAAGTGTATTGGCCTCAACATACACAAGACTTGTTATATCTAACTATGCACTTTTTGTAGTGGCCTTAGACATGGAAGTCACATACTTAACTATGGCTTCTTCTATTTTCTTCTTAACCTCTTCATAGTTACCTCCCATAAGAAGAATTGCTCTTCTTTTATTCCAAAACAAAGGTTCAATACCTTTCAAAATTCTTTCAATATCCTCATCAGTGTTGACTTCACACAATTTCTTAGTCACATTTTCTCTAAGTTTTGTATCTTCTTCTACTACTCTTCTTTTTTTGTTTAATAGCCTACTATACAAATCTTTTGGTATCTTATTTTGAATGTTGTCAAACCTCTTATTTATCAAAATCATGTTCCTCCTATAGAATTTTCTAATTTTCCTCTATCCATGTTATTGTACAGACTATAATACTTTTTCAATTGAACAAAATTTTCATTATTAATAATCTACATATTCATATTCTCTACCTTGGGTTTCTAGGCTTTCGTACCAATTGAATTTCTTCCTTCTCCAACTACCTATTCCACTACTTTGCCTTTCGGCTCTTCAGAATCACTATTTTTAGTATCTTTCTTCTCTTTCTTGGTCTACTAGTGGTTTTCTTTGTTCTCTTGTTAGGATATAGTGTAGGTTCTTTCTTAACCTTCACTAATCTTCCAAAATTGCTCTACACAGATATTGTAACCACATATTCATTGGGTTTCCTCTTCCACTAACCCTTGACTAGTTGAATTTGCACAATTTTTGCATAAGGTGTAGTAGATCTTGCTACTATCACTTTCACAGATGGTGTTGCAATGAAAAAAGGAATTGTTGCCAATACCTTTGATTTCCCACTAGCCTTAATTTCTAAAGCTATTCCTTTGATCTCATCAAACTCTTGTCTTGTTATGCCTGATTCCTTTAGAATAGATTTTATCCTTTTCTCCACATTTTTCTTGATTTCTTTGCTATGAAGTTCAGAATGAACTTCCTTCATCTTCTCACCATATGTTCCCCATCTAGGACATTTTGAATCTTTCTCTGATTGTAGTATAATCTTTGCATATTCTTCTATGAGTTCTTCACTCATTTCATAGCCCATTGGTTCAATATATTTCACTTTTGGTTCTACTACCTCCATATTGTATCAATTTCTACCATAAAGTATATTTCATCTTTTTAATTCTCTACCATAACATGAGGGAACCTGTATCTTTTCTTCATTTCCACTTGAAAACTCTTCATTATTCTATCAATGTCCCTGTCTCTAACATCTTCAAGTTTGGCCCTATAGTACTAGGTAACCATCTTCATACTAAATTCATTACTACCCCAGTTTTTCATTCTTGGAAATTGCTTGGTTGTATAGAAAAACAAATGTGTCAACAAAGATTCAAATCTAAAGACTGCAACCTTAGATTTCTTCAACTTAGCAATGGTATCCAATAATAGCACTTTGACAATCTTGCACATATTTACCTTCAATTTTTCAACAACCATCACATATGTTGCATGTAGAAATCCTCCTATCATAAAATTTTCCCTTGAACTGTGATTTAGCCTATATCCTAAAATCTTTCTTATCACTATGACTCTAATGTCGTCAATTAAATCAACTTGCATGTTTCTTTCATCAAAATTTGTCTTTAAGTTTGTTTGAACAATCTTCCTAACATTCCTATCATTCAAGAGATAACAACTTTTAGTGCTTAAACCTATGACCTTATGAATTAGGTCGTTATTAATTATAATAGGCACATCACCTACCCAAAACATTTCTTCATGAGCTCTGCTCAAGATAATCCTACTCCACTCATGATCATCGAATTCCATATAAAACATATACTTAATCAAGTTTATTTTATTCAGTAAGCGTACTCAGGTTTTAGGATTTCCCATTACACATAGCTCCTAAATCCTTGTGAATATCTTCAACACCAATACTCTCAAATTTGTAGTGAATGAAGCTTCTCACATCTTCTACGTAAAGTACATTAGGTAGGATTTGAAAAAACACTCCCAAAGGATCATCAATGAGGGACACAAACAGGTGCTTCTTGAACTTATACTTAAGTCTCTCACTAACATCACATACTGACTGGTATGCCATAATTGATTATACTTAAATTCTAACTAAAGCTTTGTAAAATACCTTAGTTATTTTGTAATCTAGAGCTTCTATAACTTCGCACTTCAAACACTTCTCTTTGGTCTTAAATTCGTTGTCAAATTGCTCACAAATGCTCCAAACTCTTTACACAAACAAATGGTACTCACAATCTTGTTCATAATCCTTAAATCATTTCAAATTTAACTTTTCAATAAATGTGTATCTACTTTATCTTCAAGAGTTTTCACTAATTACTAGTAAACTTGATTTCTTCCGTATGACTCATTGTGATCATACAAGTACTTGTGCACTTTACCATAGCTTCCTCACTATGTCTTCTTCCTTTTGTTGACTGCACAACTTCTTATTCACTTTCTACCATCAGTTATATCAACTAATGCTCTACTACTACTAGAAATTCTTAATTCAAATAGGATGAGTCACAAAAAATTGCCAACTTTAATCCTCCATCAGGTGCATCAAGACACTACTCTACCATAACTGTATAAGAACTTTTTGGATTATTAGCTTTCAAAAATGCTTTCTTGAATTTATCGGCATGCTCTTTAAGTTCTTCCTTCTTACTATTATCACGGCCACTATCATTTCTTCTGTCATTTCTATTATTATTCCTTTTGTAATTTGGATTTCTATCGAAGTTCTTTCTATCCATTCTACAAAATCTTGTTGTGTGTCCAAAGTTATTGCATAAGTGACATACATGTGCATTCCTTCTCTGATTGGTTCCATTCTGACTATCAGGTGCTCTGCAATTCCTTAGTATATGTCTAGGATTGTTACATTTGTAACATACAACTTGTTTCCTTTCACCATTTGATTTCTCTCCATCATTCGATCTACTTGGTAGTCTCCTTCTCTCATTTCCTATAAGGTTAGTATCCCTAAACATTCTACTATTTGCATTATTATTATCAAACTTAGGTTTCTTACAATCTACTATTTTATGTCCATAACCATGAAAATTATAACAATGGAAATTAGTAATAGATTTAAAAGACTTACATGTGCAATCTCTCTTCATATGACCCACTTCATTGCTTATAAAACATCTACCTTTGAATTCATATCTAGCTTCCTTAGGTGCTTCAACTTGTTCTGTTGTCTTAGGTTCATCATGTTTCTTAGAAAGACTAACTTGTTCAACTTCTTTAGGTACTTTAGTAGGTGTGCTTGACTCAATCTTAGTCAGATTACTTTCTTTAGGGGACTCAACAACTGGATCAAGCTCTTTCCTAACTTCAATTTTCTTGGGTGGCTTTTCTCCAATAAGATATCCAAGACCTATCTTATCATAAGAAGATCTTTGATAAAATAAGTGTACATCAATTTTCTCACTACTAGAATAAAGCTTCTCTAACTATTGTTTAGCTTGTGTCAATTCTCCTTTCACATTAGTGTTGTACTTTTTAAATTCTACATGCTCTATCTTAATAGAATCTAGTTCAAATGTTACTTGACTCAATTGAGATCTTAGGTTTACATTTTCAGACTTTAGATTTGGTTTAGTTTTGCTATCATCTTTCTTAAGATTCAAATTAAGTTCAACAATTTTCAATTCATGTTTTAGGATCTCATTTTCTTTCTTGAGGGTTCCTACTTCATTGTTGTCACTAGTCTTCTCTTTTGATTCCTTCTAGATCTCAAATCATCAATCTTGTCATTTTAGTTTGCCAAAGTAAACTTTTTCATCCTCATACCTATCTTTCAAGTTATCTCTCTTCAGTAGAAGATCAATTTTCTCAAGAGCTTCTTTAAGATTTATCTTCAACTATTCCATATCCATAGGGATATTACTCAATTTGTTAAGCCTCTTCTAAGTAACTAGGCTCTAATACCAATTGTTAGAAATAGATAATACTGAGAGGGTGGTGAATTAGTATTCTACAAACTTTTGCCCACAATGGATGTTGTTAATTACTTTATAACTTGCATAAGACAATAAATCAACAATACCAACTAGTAAATAAAACCATACACGTAGAGAAATCATAATACTATTATTTGTTAACTAGGGAAACACTGGCCAAGGGAAAACCTTGGTGGGGATGATACCCACAAGATGTTTCACTGAACAAAAGAATCATGTTAAGCATATTGACCCTATTATGAGTCTATCAAATACATATAGTGCCTTGAGTCCTTGTTAGAGGGCTAGGCCCTATTAAAAGCCTCAACCCTATTAGGAGTTGCTTCAACCATGTTAGGAGTTGGTGGAACAAATACAATGTATGCAAGAAGATCCCACTACCCTAACATGCAATATAC
Organism: Cupressus sempervirens; assembly: GCA_028749045.1. Taxonomy (NCBI): domain Eukaryota; kingdom Viridiplantae; phylum Streptophyta; class Pinopsida; order Cupressales; family Cupressaceae; genus Cupressus; species Cupressus sempervirens. The sequence continues at coordinate 535,304,716 of CM053791.1, forward strand.
AAATAAGTTTCTTCACAAGAGTAGGCATACATATAATATTGTCTCACTACTATACTTTGTGAATCCTTTGAGCATACACTAGATCTTGCATAATACAAATCTCGCATATCATATAGGATTCCTTCATAATAGTTCACATCACTTTCTCACTTCCCTTTAGTTGTGCAAGATATGATCTTTACTTATACCTTGCAAACTAAAAAAACTCTTGATCAATTAGCCTTACAACTTCCACATGCTTCGCTAATTATAAAATGACTTTGGGGTTAACAACTAGGATGTTGACCCATCATGGTTAAGTAATTATTTTGTTACCAAAATAATTCATTAAGTCATCTAATTCAATTTATTGATGTGCTTTGTTTTTCTCTGTTAATTACCTGTACTCATACTTCCTTTGTAACTAATGTTATATTGTCTGTACAGACCTGCACACTAACATACGTCAGCATGACACTATCGTCGATCATTCCTTAATTGTGCAAGAGCTAACTTGAACTCTATCATTTATACATACAAAAAAAGTATCTCTGTGTTGCTGCAAATTGTCCAATGCTTAGACAATTTCCTATCATTGATTTCATAATGAAATACCAAAATATGTATGTTGTCATAAATGACAATACTACCACATCTACCTAGCCATATTTCCAACACATACATCAACTAAATAGAAGTCTCCAAGATATGAATAAGAATAATAAAGGGTACAACTATACCAATAAGCATCCAACATCAACAAATCTAAGGGGGGCCCAAATGGTAGTAAGACACTACCTCTCGACTGCATGGTCACCTAATCAAGCTTCCACTCCCATCATGCAAGGAAGATAATGAGAAATCCACAGATTTATAATAAATCATAAGACAATCCTATAAGGAAACTCAGGTGCGGAAACAACTTCCTACACTAATCTCTTAAGAGAAGTATGGTGCAAATCCTATTAAAATCTTTTACACTTATAGATTCAATATCATGTAAACAATAATATTTCAGCCAAGCAAGCATAAAGAAAATAGACAAAGAAAGAAACACATAACACAAAGATTTTTCGGTGGGGAAAAACCTTTCGGTAAAACAACCCCACCCCTCTAGAACTTGCACAATGTATTATCTTCAACACAAGGTTACAATACACTTGCAATGCAAGTTCAACAGCAACAATAGAAGACTCCAGTAGCAACTCACAGTACCAACAATACAATTTTTTGCGTACACCTCTTTGCAACCCTAAAAATGCTTATAACATACACTTCACTTTTAGGGCTACTCCCAAAGGTAACTGTATTAGGGTTTTACCATTCTCCGAGAAAATAGGAACCCCAAAAAATTTTTTGGGCTGATGCCCTGAACCCCACTATTGGGGTAGAGTATACAGTACTCAAATTTATCAGTTGCCACATGTCTTCACCTATCATTGAATCTTCCTAACATAGCTCTTACGTGTCATAGGAATCTGTCATAACCGTTTTAGCTATGATCTCCTTATACACAATTCAAGATGCTGACACATCAACATTATTTGCAAGAAATATATTTTACAAAACAAATAATAAAAATAGGAATTATCCAAGGTTGAGACACCTTATTCCTAACAAATACTAGGAAAGAAATACTAATAGCCAAAACTACCTCAAGGGTAACATAGGTAATCAAGAAGAAGAGATAATCAAAATCAAAATAACACTCATTTCAATACCAACATCACACACCAAGTCAACATCCAAATACCAAATACAATACAATATCAAATCAAGATAAAGTCAATGAAAGGTATCCACCTTAATTCAAAGACCACATGTCTAAGAAAAATAATGAACAGATAATAATTGTCATCAATAAAAGTAAACCACCAGTCACCAACTCCAACAATAAAAACACCACCACTGAATAACTGAGATTGATCAATAAAAGTCAACTATCGATAATAACTGACATTCAATCAATGAGTAACAACTCACAATAAATACACCATCAAGATTAATATCCAACAAGTACACCACTAGAGGCAAATATATAAAAACTCACGAAGGAGAATTATGCTACATTCTAGGGAGTTTCATCACATGGTCAAACTACTTGACTTACCCTAGACTGGTCTCTCACTAGACCCCCAACCCTCAAGCATTGAGTTACCTTGGACTGGTCACTCTGGACCTTGGACCCCGAACATGACACATGCGAAACTAGAATACCCTCTCATAGAGATGAGGAAAATTAGTCATACCTCTCACTAGGTATCATCCCATTCCCATCCTTAGCCTATACAAGAACTAAAGGCATGGACGAGGAAAAGTCTCTAACTTATCTTTTTAATAATTTCTAAATATTTTAATTACTATGTTATCACTTATTACACAACTTACAATGAGTTATCCTAGCAACCACTTTGGAGCTCGGCCCCCATTGAAAACCACTCCCATAGACATGCTCATAGATTACCTTCCCAAAACTCACAAGCCACAATTGTATATCATACCACAAAAGTAATACTGATTTAATTTGGTTCCTTAATAGGCAACCTGAAAATAACCTTGGTTCTCGAAACCCAAGTTCTCATAAATGCTCATCAAAAGATATCTCATAAAATAAATCTCAATTTGAATCATAAAATAAATCTTAATTTGAATCATAAAATACATCATGACATCTAGTCAAATAATTATAAAAGAAATCTCAAAAATGCCTTTGGTGCACATCATAACTTGGCCAACTAAACAACCCAAAAAGAAAACCATAATGAAAATAAATATCACATGACTATAAATAGAATATTAGAAAATACATAATTTTCATCCATATGATTTAATTCCATTAATAAGTCTTTCTTTTCAAAATCCACAACATAATTATTTATCGAAAAATTATTACAATAAATTAATGAGCATTATGCAAGCACCTAGGAAGTCACAAAGTAGACAGATCTTTCAACAAAACTCTACAATGGGTTTTCAAACCCTACCTCAAAACCACAGCTAAAATTTGAGACAATCTGTGAATGCATGCAAATCCAAACCCTCCAAAACTTTCAACAATTCTTTTCATCCAATTCCAATTTTTTGCTCCCCAAAACCTGTGTCTCTCAAATGAACTACCAACCCCCTTATAAAGAACCATAACCCTAACTAGGACTTTTATTCTCTAATATTAAAAGCCACTAACTTTATTAAATAATAATTACTTAAATTATAGGCAAGAGCCTACAACACAATGGTAAATTGTGAGCCTCTTATCAAAGAGGTGTTGGGTTCAAATCTACCCGTGCTTAATAAAATAATAATTAATAATACATAATAATTAATCTTGGCTTTGGCCTCTTACCGATCAAAATTAAAAATTAAAAAAAAATTACTTAAATTATTTAATCCTTTCATGCACACTTAAATTTTTTTTTAATTAAAATATTCTTTTATTTTCTTTTCCTCCACTTTATTAATTAGTGCAATCACTATTTAAAGCATAATTTATTATTTAAATTAATAATAATTAAAACTTATTATTTAAATGCAACTCTAATTTTATTATTATTAATTAAATGATTATAATAAAATAATATTAAATGTATAACCTTTTAATATTTTAATTCTCTTTTTATCGAACTTCTTAAATTAAACAACATAGGCAAAGATAAACTCATAAGTTTAAAAGGGTGGAAAGTTAGATACATGTCCTCCTTCTTAGGATAAGTAATTAGGCTATGGCTGGGGTTGGACCTGAATATTATCTCCTCATTCTTACCTTTGAGTTATTGCAATAGAGCATGCTTATTCTGGAAATTTAGGGAAGTTGATGCCCAATATCTATAAATTTGTATAAAATACAAGCATACACATGTGCATATATATCTAAGCTAAACATATAATGGTGGGGAGTGGTACATCATGTAGATCCTGACTAGCAAGTGACTACGACTCCCTCCCTCAACCATATCAGACATGTCAAGCAGAAATGTAAAATAGACACACACACCATACACATTCAAGTATGGGGTAAGTATAATAGTAAACCCTAAATATAAATAACATAATGTTCTAACATGGATATCTCATCATCATGAGGATATAATTAAACATCTTTCTAAGACACACGATCATCATAAAAGTAATTTCATTAACTAACTAAGAGTAATTAAAGCATCATCACTACAAGTAGAAAATTGTTACAACCTAACATAATCAATTACTTAACATATCAAAGTATTGCATTTCAAATATCAAATAAGAGCTAACACGTCTATAGAAGAGTCATATAGAACTTTAACAACTATGTCTACAATGATAGTAAATGAGGGGTATTACAGAATTAGCCATATCTTTGTATCATGCATCTGAAGCTAGAACTATGACATTTATGGGCACAGTAAAACCAAAGAGGTGGAATAGGATTCTTAACCTTGTTGATGATATGACCAGGGTTATTGTGTCTAGGGATTTAGGGGAAAGGTCCTTTGATTATGAGTATACATGGAGAACCAACAGTGATGTAATAGGGACTTTCATAGCCTGCTTGTTTAGGGTAATTATAGGTTAGTGGGAGATTATTTGGCTTTGTTACAATATATTTGATCCTATCTAGTTAAAGGGCCTTGAAGAAGCCATCTTGAGTGTCAATAGGGATCTAGAAATACCATTTGCAAAAATATACATGGTAAATTCCCCAGGTAGTTTGGGACAAGCGAATGTTAATAGGAATCCCATCCTATATACCAAAGATGTTAACCAGTTCAACCTCATATGGCCTAAGATGCAAACTAGCTTAAAAATTTTGCTTTGTTGGAGGGGATTTGTCGAGCACCTGGATAATGCATAGTTGCTTTAATATCTACATATCTTTGACTCCTACACTGAGCCAGGGGTATAATTTGATGACCTAAAAAAATTTAACGTCTCCCTTTTGAATTTGTATAAATCTAGTAGGGAGAAGACGACCTATGTTCTTGCTCTGGGTGTCATTTTAGCTGATTTAGCAGAAGCAGATGATATGGTCATGGTTTTTTGGAAGAAAGAGGAAGATATTTAATTGCTTCTACCTCCTCCTTTTTGGTGGTTGATATAGATATCTTTAGGGGTCTATTGGTATAGGTTTATTTTTTTCTCCGCTAAGAATTTCATGGCTGCCTAATATGGTCCTTTGTTTTTGGCCAGAGGATGTGGGTCCAACACTTTCTTTTGGTCTTGTACCTTGTTTGTGATCGTAGTTGTTTGGTTTTGGTCCTTTTTCTTAGCCGATGGTTTATTTGGTCTTCTTTTAGGCTTCACCGGAGTAGGGTCTAGATTATTTCTCCCTCTTTTCCTCTATTTTGCTTCCCTAGTGTCTTGGTTTTTGTAAATCTTGCCAATGGAGGTTAATGGTTTTGGTCCTCGGGGTCTGTTATGATATCATTAGTATGAAACATATGTAATTAATGGATATTAAATATAAAAAAATTTGCAAGCTATGACCTGATTTTATGATATGTTATCTTCTTTTTAGGTATTCATATTAATTAATGTCTGAATTTCTTCGTGGCTATAGACTTTGTCCGAATTTTTAGTTCTCTTATAGTTTCTCGGTATTTTGTTAAGACTCTTATGATTAATATAGAAACAATTTTGTATCAAGATTAAGGAAGTATGTTTGATAAGGTGTCTTATGTTTTACCATATTGACGTTGGTTTTTAGTGGTAGTATTAAGGCTAGTCTGTTGGTAGTTTTCCTTTTTCAATCATCTCTTTTTCACTTTAGAGTTTATTGCTTTATCCTCTTCTTAGCATTCTTGTAAATGGTTATTACTAGTTTACTCTTTCTTAGATATTATATTTAATTTTGAATAAGAGGTTAAATCAAACATTGTTGACAATAATTTTATTCAATCAAAAATTTATATGAAAATTCTAACTCTCCAAGAGATAAAGTTAAGAAAGAGTAAGATATCTAATTTATAAAAATATTCAGTAGTAACCAAGGACTAATGCTTCTTTGTGAGTATGAATTTTGTAGAAATTGCAGATGAAACATGATGGAACAATATCTAAACTAAAGTCATTGCAATGGAGCAAGATATGTAATTTGACAACAAAAGAGCATTGTATCTCTAATCAGATAATCCTAATAAAGTTAAATTAAGAGGAAAGTTTTCTTAAGATCACAAATGGGACAAGGGAAAATGTTCATATTTTTAAACAATGATGACTTCTCTTATGAAGATTTTAAGTATAAAAAGATGATGTAGGATTCCCTATGAAAAAATATCACTTGGGTATGCCCATTTTAAAATATATATTTTCTATAGGACCTTGGTCCTAGGCTAGACTAGAGGTTTTCTTCTTTATTGTTTCCTACTGGTGCATGTTTGAGCGAAAGTACTTGTAACTTTATTTTATCTTATCATTATAATCCAAGGCTTCAATCATTTATCGATAAAAAAATTTAAAAATTCATTAAAAAATATTAATTTATTATATAATTAATAAAGATAACTTAAGCGCATTATTTAATTACCACTAAAATATTTTAAATCTCTATTAATTGAATAATAATGCTACACAATATTTAATATTTAATTTCTAAAATCTTTTAATATAGTTTTCTAAATTGAGACTTTTAGATTTAATCGTTTAATTTAACTAAAAGTCCATATAATTCCAATAATTCCAATATATGCAAAATCATCCTATTTTAACATGTTTCCATTTTTTAAAAATTAAATATATTTGATAAATTAATATCAACAATCAATCCAAGAATCATAAATAACTAGTCTATTAGGAATATCACCAAGTCAAACCTTAAGAAATGTATAAGGAAAATCAACCAAAACAAGAATCAAATCGCATACGCACAAAAGACTCTTGTGTTTAAAAAGGGGTGGAGAGTCTATTATGAGTCCTCCTTGTAGGATAAGTATTTAGGCTATGTCTGGGATTGGACCTTATCATTATCTTCCCATTCTCACCATTTGAGTATTTGTAGTAGGGCACGCTCATCTTGGCAATTTAGGGAAGTTGATGCTCGATACCTGCATCGTGCATAAAAGATGAGCATGTACATGTACATATAAATATATCTAAACTAAACAAGCAATGGCAGGGAGCGATACACCGTATAGATCCCAACTAATAGATGACTATGACTCCCTCCCTCAACCATATCAAGCACGTCAAACATAAATATAAAATAGACACATACACCATACACATGCAAGTATGGGGTAAGTATAATAGTAAATCCTAAATATAAATAACATCATATTCTAACATGAATATCACAACATCGTAAGGACATAATAAACATCTTTCTAAGACACATCATATGACATCATCATAAAAGTAATTTCATTAACTAACTAAGAACAATTATAGCATCATCACTGCAAGTAGGAAATTGTTACAACCTTACATAGTCAATTGCTCAACATATTACAATATTATAGTTCAAATATCAAATAAGGGCTACCACGTCTATAGAAGTCATATAGAACTTTAACAACTAAGTCTATAGTGATAGCAAATGAGGGGTATTTTAATGATAGAAAAAGATAGAAAATTATTATGATTGTATTATTTTTAAAACCTTTCTAATATAAGGAAAATTTGATCATAGAAAATTGAAAGAAAACAACAAATTGAACAGCTAAGGTTTCAATTTAAAATTTGTCATTAGAACTATGTGATTATCATGAATTTTCTAAATAAAGATAAATATTCTTCTTATATCTACAATAATTTGGTCGCAAAATTTATTAGAAAAGCAAAAGATTAATTAAGAGAAAAGCATGTTGTAACTAAACTTATGCATGCATGTGAAAACAAATATACTAAAGATAGAAACTAAGTATAGTATGGTTGCATGATTTGAGAGATCAAAGACATGCAAAAATACTAATTGTATGTTTATTTTAATTTTATAAAAAATAATCTATAAAAATATAGTTTAATTTTTTAATTATAATTAATTATTAATTTTGGAAACTAAAAAATATAATTTATTTATTTTGAGAATTAAATAAATAAATACTATTTATTTTCTTATAAGTGAGTTTTTAATATCAATTACTTTTAAAACTCTTACTGGGATATAACTTATTATATATTTATTAATGCAAGTGGAGTTACAAATTCATAAATATATAATAGAAGTTATAATGAGTTCACTATATAATCATGTAGTTATTAATATTTAATATTATGAGAGAAATTGTGAATAACTTAATTGTAATTATAATTTCAAACTTGAGTTATTTCTAGTTGCATTATGATTTAAAGGAAAAGTAAATATTAATATTGGACTTAAATAGAAGTCAAATTAATATTTTAGAAATAAATTTGATATTAATATTTAATATAATAATATATATTTATGTTATTAATTAAATCATTTACAATTTAAGATTATCTAAATTAATAACATGATATATTGCATGATATTTTATATGCAAAGAGATTTGAAATTTAAATACTTATTGATTTAAATAAGTATATTAGCATAACAATTTATATTAATATGTATATTCTTACTTTATTTCTAAACACATCTTTATGACCCAAACTAAACAAGAGAAAATGATGAAATTAAGTCATATGGTTGAAAACTATGTGTTTTCTTTTTCTTATATTTTATTTATAGTCTTATGATGTTTATTTTTTGTGATAGTTTTCTTTTTGGATTGTTTAGTTGGCCAAGTTAAGATGTGCACTAGAGGCATTTTTGAGATTTATTTTATAATTATTGACTTGATATCATGATGTACTTTAGGATTAGAATTGGGATTTATGTTTTATGAGTTTTATGCTATTGATTATTTATGAGAACTTGAGTTTTGAGAACCAATGTTATTTTCGGGTTTCCTATTAAGGAACCAAATTTGATCAATGTTACTTTGGTGGTATGGGACACAATTGTGGTTTGTGAGTTTTGTAAAGATAGTCTAGGTGCATGTCTATGAGAGTGGCTTGCAATGAGGGTCAGGGTCCAAAGTTGTTGTCAGGGTAACTCATTGTAAGTTGTGTAATAAGTGATAACATAGTAATTTATAATATTTAGACACACATTAAAAAGATAAGTTAGAAATATTGTCTCACCCATGCCCTGAGTGCTTGTATAGGCTAAGAATGAGAATGAGATGATACCTAGTGAGAGGTATGACTAGTTTTCCTCGTCTTCATGAGAGGATATTCTAGTTTCACATGTGTCACGTTGGGGGTCTGAGGTCCAGAGTAACCAGTCCAAGGTAACTCAATGCTTGAGGGTCCAAGGTCTAGCGAGAGATTAGTCTAGGGTAGCTCAAGTAGTTTGACCATGTGATGACACTCCCTAGTATGTAGCTTGAATCTCCTTCATGACTTTTTTATATTTGCCTCTAGTGGTGTACTTGTTGAATGTTACTTTTAATGGTGTATTTATTATGAGTTGTTACTTATTGATTGGATGTCATTTATTGTTGACAGTTGACTTTTATTTATCAGTGTTAGCTATTTATTAGTGGTGTACTTATGTTGTATGTATTGTTGGTGTTTACTTTCAGTGATTCATGGCTAATGTACTTTTGAGATGTGGCTTTTGACTTAAGGTAGATATATTTCATTGATTTTATCTTGATTTGATAATGTATTGTATTTGGTATCTAGACGTTGACTTGGTATGTGATGTTGGTATGGAATGAGTGTCCTTTAAATTTTGACTATCTCTTCTTCTTGAGTAGTTTGTGTTACCCTTAAGGTAGTTTTGGCTATTAGGATTCCTTTCCTAGGAATGTTTATGATTGATTATCCATTTGTGAACCATTCATTATCTTCCCTACACGGTGGGAGTGGAAGCCTGACTAGGTTACCATGCAATCAAGAGGTAGTGTATTCATACCATTTGTGTCCCCCTTTGATTGACAAATTTTGGATACTCATTAATACAGTTGTACCATTGTCATTCTTTATCTTATCTTGGAGACTTCTATTTGTTTGATGTATCTATGTATCATGTTTTTTGAGATCCTATGGGATATTGTATTGTATATTGATGTATTTGTACTTATTATTGCATACCCTACGACATGGGCAATGTATGATGTTATCTGAATGTACTCTATCATATCATTTGTTTTATGTATGTGTATATGATATTATGTATATGTTTATTCATTTTATGATTATGAACATTGTAATTGAAACTTAAACTTCTTTATAAAAAAAAATGTAAATGTGACTCAATGTGAAGGAATCCTTCAAGAATAAAATCTATATTGTAATTGCATTTTTGTAAATGTTGCGTATGTGTATATTTCTTTTGCATTGTTAATTTGATGTTGTTTAAACCTTTTTTAAAATAGTTTTATAAACTTTGTAACATATTAGATTTATTCTTTTGGGATCTCAAGCAGGGCATTACATACTACTACAACTCAAACAAGAATGGACATGAAATAACTACATAATGAGAGCATCAAACATCTCATTGTAAGGAAACTTTATGGGTCATTTCTATAAGTGCAATATATTTGGTCATAAAGTTATACAATATAGAAATAGAATGTCATCGACAAGGAAACCAAAAAACATAAAATGTAAACATGTGAATATCTTGGACATATGGAAAGAGAATGTTGGTTCACAAACACACAAATTAGTGTACGATCAACAGGTATATCATGTTATGTCAATTACAAATATGGTCATATAGGACAAGAATGTAGATACTAACTAACTATGGATAGGAACCACATGGGAACCAAAACAACAAAGAACAATGTCAAGCAAGTATGGATATAAAAGAAAGACAAGAGTGTATCTGATAGTAATTTACCAAAACAAAGTCAAGAAGGAGCATCCTCGAATTGCTCAAAGAATGAGTACTACTCAACGACTTATAACAAATGATAAAATATTATTGCCTCCCCATAAGATAGATAAGTGTGTTAAAGAAGAAAGTATGTAACTGAATGATTGTTGTAATGCTATTGACAAGAAAAGATAACTTCTATCAGTTCAAGAAATGCTTATAGGAGAAAAAGTTATTGTTGTAAATGCATTGATTACATAATTAACCATTTACTTACTTTTTGAACTATAAGTACATGTAAAGGTAATTCATTCAACACCTTTCTCTCAAAAGTTACCAATTGTGAAGGAACTCTAAAGCAATTTTGTAAGCATTAAAAGAAAAAACTTACAAAGAGTGACTTGTGCCCTAATTGTAGAAGATGAAAACACTATATTTATTGCATATGTTAATAAAACAAAAAATCTCTAATAAAATGTTAGTTGTTACAAAGACACCCTTCATTATGAGCATCAACAAAACACCAAAGTCGAGATGTGAGGTCTATCCAATAGATTCAAGCATATGAGATGTTGTTGGATCTTTATTGTTTCTACCACTTCGAGTAATATTAAATGAGGATATTACTACTTTTATTCATAACAAAATTCTAGTATTGGGTAAGGCAGTAATTGAAAAAATGTATAACAAAGAAATTTGTGTAAATGGAGTGTTAAAAGATGGTTATAGGCACCTAGAAGCTCAAGGACTCATGTATATGGTGCACATGCCTAAGGTTATTGCTAAAAAATCAATTAGATATGTGTTGAGCCAAATACATGATGGATCACTTTGGTTGGATGAGGAAAAATTAATAAAGATCACAAAGGAGATTGTCAACAAGGTGACCAACACAAGGGAAAGAATGTTTACTGAGAGTTAGTAACATGGATGAGTTAAGGAAAATAATGAACATCATATCAAATAAGAGAAAAATGATCTTAGATAAGGTTAAACATGAAGGCACAAGGTTTTTAGTGATGATAATTGGATACAAGATGCATTATTCAAGCCACCCCAACATTGTGTTCGAAATGACTATTTGGATAGCACACAAAATTACTAGCTAGTATAAAGCATATGGTTTATCACATATGGTTGTTAATCAATTAAGTTTTAATAATAAATGTTTAAAGGACCAACAAAAACATATCAAATATGGTGCTTTACTTGTATGTATTTACTTCTATGTTAAGAAAACTTTCCCAGGTATAGGAGAGGTAGAATGGAATGAAAATAGACCAATTATTTACCAAATAAAAAAGTATGTTGAGAAATTAGGAGGATAATTCAAGAAAATCATGTGGAGCTACTTCAAAGAATTTCAACTGAGAATGCAAGAGCGCTATCAAATTACTTTCTCTATAGTAGAAAGGTATAAATATACTTTATGTTTTATTGTTGATACTAATGGTTGTAGGATTCATCCAGTCAAACCTAGGATTTACTGGGTTCGATATATGGATTATGAGGTCATAAAAGAAGAGTTAGTCAACAATGTTGACTATATATTTAGTTATCCAAAGAACCATTCACTCACATGCTTTGGGACTTATGAAGAAGTTTTTAACAACAAAGCTTCGAAGGGCCCAGATGGTAAGAAAGAAAAGAAGATGAAGAATAACTCAAATATAGTACATGAGGCATCAATTAGCTTATCAATGTAGGATGTTACACAAACAACATCATCACTTTAGTTATCAACCTTGATGCAAGGAGGGATCTGAATAGCTAGGGCCAAAGTCACACCTAACTATCTAACCATCTTGTTAAGTAAACAAAATGGAAGAAAAAAAATAGAGAACAACACCAAGGAGAGAAGGAACAAAAAATACATTATTGATTCATATGATTATCAACATACATGCCCAGTTGTAAGGCCTTCTAGGTTTTGGCTAAATACAAAGATATAACAACAAAACTCATAGTCCAACTCTAAATTCATTCTTCCATGAACATATGTTCTCAATTCTCTAATCCATGCCTAACCTAAACCTAAACACCCCTATTTATTCTTGCCAAAATGTCTTATAGAAGATTCTAGATTATTACATAATAGAAAGGTCAACATTAAAATAGTCTACACGCATGCCAAGACAAGGTCTTAACATTAAATTCCTTATCCAAATTAAATACATAAGTTAGCTCAAACTAAGAACCAATCATAGATCAAATCGATCAAAGAAGGAACCGAGCATTAGAAAATATTAGGTTTACTCAGCACATGGAGGAACATTTGACAATGACTATAATTGGACAACAACTAGAACTCGACAATAACTAGAACTCAATAGTAACTAGCACTCGAAAATAATTGTCACTCAGTAGTAATTGGCACTTGATAGTAACTAGCACTTGTCAATAACTGGTAGACTGAACAAAACTAGCAGTATTAGAAGGCAACCCAGGATGCTCCTACATCATACAACTAGGGTTGAAAGAAATGATTCTCCTAAATCATTGAGATGTCACAACCTTAGATGAATCTAACTCAAATTGATAAATCCATGTAGTATCTTCAACTAGTGTATTCTTCCACTTCACCAACTATTCATAGTAATCTTTTCCTTTTGTCTTTTTACCAACTCTCTGATCCAATGTCTATTCAACCTCTTCAATCTACTTCTTAGGATAATCATTTGGTACAAAAACTTCATCATCTGACTCATGATACTTATGCAAATCAAAAATATTGAATATAGGAGATATTTCCATGTCATTAGGTAACTCAACTTCATAAAAGTTACTAGTGTCAAACTTTGTCAAGATCTTAAACTATCTAAACTTCTTCAATTTCAACTTACTATATGTTCCAACAACAAATGTGCCTCTCTTCAAATGAACCATCACCACATCACCAACTTCAAAAACATGATGACTCCTAGACTTACCATCATTCTCCTTATACTTTTGATTACTTTGTTCGAACCTCAAATTCGCTTCCTCATGCAAAGACTTCATAAAACTAACAAATTCTTCACCTTCAACACTTCTATTCTCTTCACCAGCAGCATCCCTCAAATCTGATAGTCCTTTGGGCTGTATTCCAGTAACAATCTGAAAAGGGATTTTTCTTGTACTCCTAATCACATAATTATTATATGCAAACTCAACTTGTACCAATACCATATCCCAATCACCCAACTTAGCTCCAACTAAACATCTCAACAAATTACCCAAGCTTATATTCACAACCTCTATCTATCCATCTATCTATGGTTGGAATGTAGAACTGAACTTCAACTCAGTATCCATCTTCTTCCACAAAGTCCTCAAAAAGTAACCAACAAACTTATTACCTCTGTCAGAAATAATACTTCTTGGTAATCCATGCAATCTAACAAATCTTTGAAGAAAATCTTAGCAACAAGCATAACATTTGATGTCTTCCTACATGGTATGAAATGTGTGATTTTATAAAATCTATCCACAACAACAAATATGGATTCATACCCTCTTGTTGTCTTAAGTAATCCAAGAAAAAAAACCATATTGATGTCACTCCAAGGTTTCTTAGGAACAGAAAGAGGTGTATGCAATCTAGTATTCAGATTTACCCCTTTTGCAACTTGACAATTTCCACAACTCCTTACAAACTTCTGAACATTCTTATACATTTATGGCTAGTAGTAATTATCCTTAAGCAAACTCAATGTCTTATCAATTCCAAAATGTCCAACCAAACCACCATAATGCTTTTCCTTAATCAAATTAACCCTCATAAAACTTCTTGGTATACACAACTGAATTCCTTTGAACAACATACCTTCTTGAATGAAATACTTATCATACTTACTCATTTGACTTGATAGATTTGGTGCTCTGCATTCTCTCCATACCTCAGAAAAATCAGGGTCAGTATCATGCAATTCCTTTATTTCATCAAAACTAAGAACTTAAATCTTCATCTCAATCAACAAAGAACATTTTCTTCTTAGTGCATAAGCAATTAGGTTAGTAACTCCACTCTTATGTTTTATCACAAATGTGAAACTCTACAAGTACTCAACCCACTTCATATGTCTCTAATTCAACTTATGTTGACTTCCCAAATGTTGTAAAGCTTTATGATCAATATACAACTCAAAATCCTTAGGAATATATTATTGTCTCCATTTCTTCAAAGCTTGAACAATAGCATTAAATTATTGATCATACACAAAATACTTTCTTTTATCATCGTCCAACTTTTCACTAAAGAAAGCAACGTGATTAACTTCTTGACCCAACACAACTCCTATTGCACTGCCACTTGCATCACATTCAACTTGGAATATGTTACTGAAATCAGGAAAATCCAACAAAGGTAAATCAACAACCTTTTGTTTCAAAATCTCAAAACTCTTGTCAGCCCCATGTGTCCACTTAAAATCCTTTTTATCTCTTCTCATTGTCTTAGTCATAGCATACAAATAGAACTAAAATTCTTTAAAAGCTTTCTGTAGAAACTAGCCAAACCATGAAATAATCTTACCTCACCATATTCTTGGGTGTAGGAAATTCTAAAATTTCTTTAACTTGGTTAGGATCCATTCTCAAACCATAGCTAAAATAAAAAATCCCAAAAATACAATCTTGTCTTGCATAAAGGAACACTTTTTAAAATTAATTAGCAACTTCTCCTCATTCAATCTCTGCAATACTTGTCTTCCTTAGTCTTAGTAAATATTAGAATATCATCCAAATAAATAGTCACAAACTTACCTAAGAATTGCTTGAGAACTTCATTCATCAAGCTCATGAAAGTACTAGATGCATTAGTCAAACTGAAAGGCATAACCAACCATTCATATGAACCATTTCTTGTCTTGAAAGTAGTCTTCCATTCATCACCTTCTTTGATTCTCATATGATGATAACCACTTTTCAAATCAATCTTGGAAAAATACTTTTCTCCACTCAAACAATCCATTATGTCATCCTTCCTTGACATGGGAAACCTATATTTCACTATGGTCTTGTTAATAGCTCTAGAATCACTACACATTCTCGATTATCCATTGTTCTTAGGTGCCAATACAATAGGTACATCACATGGACTCAAAATTGTTGGAAATATAAGAGGAGTAACTAAGAGGGGAGGGGTGAATCAGTTACCACTAAAACAATTTCAAATCCCCTAGATGTCAATACGAAAACTTCCTTGAAACTCATAGCTCGGTTAGAACTAGATATTCATTGTAACTCGATTGACAAAGAAATCTCATATATTAATGTATATTAACCTTTAGTACCTGAGTTATAGAAAGATAAATCAACAAGAAAATAACATGAACACATGAGACAACAAGATTTAACATGGAAACTCAATTTGGGAAAACCACCAATGCAACTAGTTACAACTTTTCACTCTTCTGAAGTGAGCCTTGTTAGGAGCCAACCCTATTAAAGGTTACAAAACAAATTTTTAGGTGTGACCCTATTGAAGTATTTAAATCACCCTATTAGAAGTGGCCTTGTTAGAGTTATTAAGACACTTTAATCTAGAAATGCCACCTTGCTAGAGGATTTACAAAATCACTATTAAGTCAACTTTGTTAAAAGATTTGTTTACTACTAAAATTGTTAGAGAGTAACAATGATTGACCTAATTGTGAAGCAACTGGATTGTAGATTCAAATCATTGTTATGGCTTATCCTCTAGATCCTTCCTGATCAAAATATTCTTTGCAACTCCTTGGATATTCTACCCTTAATTAGATATCCTTCTCTATTTGCATCTTATCTTCTTCGACACTTACACACTATTCAATCCACATCTTGACCTTTCATATATGAAATACAATGTCAATTCAGCTTGAATATCCTTACAAATAAATAATAAACATCCATTAAGTTGGCTTGCATAAAAATATATATATAAAGAAAAGTATTCGGATGCAGGTCAGCTTGAATTGAAACTAAGTCACTCGGTTACCATCAAGTTCCTTGGTAACCGACCTGACTCGGTTTACACTGAACTTCTAACTTGGCTACAATTGAACTTCTTTGGTGACCAACCTATCTTGGCTTCAATTGGATTACTAAACTTATCTTCTACTTGGTTGATACAGGAGTCTTCTAAGCTTGGTTCCAACTGGCAGTGCTCAATTAGAGTATAACATTTGTGTAACATCAATGACAATATACAATTGAATAATTTTTATCAACAATCTCCCTCTTTGGCATTGATGGCAACACAACATGTCATTATTCAAAGAAAACTTAGAGAAATCAAATGATTTATAAGATTTTATAATATCCTTAGTTTCATTTTGATTCTCTATCTATCCATGAGAACTCCCTTTGAGATTCTCCCTCTACCATCTTATCTTTAGACTCCATCAAATCAAGTTCTCCATCTTTTTGATATGCAGATCACTTCCTCTAATTCTTCTTTGAATGCATCAATGTTTCCCTTAAATAAGTATATGACATGATTCAATCTCTCCCTCTTTCACATCAAATGCCAAAGACTTGACACAATTCTTTTATAATGTACCTAATGTGTTGATTCATATGCATTGAGCTCTGACTTATTGGCATCAATTTGATAGTTCTTCAATGAAGCTCAATTGATGCATCACTAATCTATAGTCTAGTGAGCATCAAATAGGGTAATGACCCCTAGCTTTCCTCTTAGATACAATAATGGATCCTTAGGTAATAGTTTGGTAAATATGTCAACAACCTGCCCCTTTGAGTTAACATATTCTGATCTAACCTCTTTATCTTGAATTAATTCCCTTAGAAAATGATACTTGATTGCAATGTGTTTTGTCTTGGTGTGAATTACTAGATTTTTAGATATATTGATTACACTTGTGTTATCACAATATATAACCACTGGATCCTTGATTTATTCCTTTATTCCTAATAATAGTTGCTTAAACCATATTATGTTGGAACAATTAGCTGTTGCTACAACATATTCAGCTTCTGATTTAGACTAAGAGATGCAATTTTTCTTCTTATTTGTCCAAGATACTAACCTCTTTCCAAGAAAGAATGCTTCTCCACTGGTGCTCGTCATGTCATCAATGCTTCCAACCTAATAAAAATTAGTAAAGGATTTCAACTTGAAGTTCCCTCATTTCTTGTAGTATAGACCATAGTCTTGAGTATCTTTTAGATATCTCATGATTCTTTTGATTGCTATCATATGATTTTCTCTAGGATTTTGCAGAGAACCTTGCAACTATACCAACTAATAATGCAATATCAAGTCTTGTGTGAACAACATACTAAAGTCTTCCAATAATTGATCTATATGTAGTCTGATTTACCTCTTTTGAATCATCATTCTTGGATAGCTTATGTCCAATAGACATAGGTATTCCAACTAGTTTAGAATCTTCCATTCCAAAGGTCTTCAATATCTCCTCTGACTGCAACTCAACTATACCAACTACTAATGCAATATTAGGTCTTGTGTAAACAACATACTAAATTCTTGCAATCATAGATCTCTATGTAGTCTGATTTACCTCTTTTGAATCATCATTCTTGGATAGTTGATTTGCAATAGACATAGGTGTTCCAACTAGTTTGAAATCTTCCATTGATGGTCTTTAATATCTCCTCTAACTGCAACTCAACTTTCTCTATCTGACACTCGGTTCCCACAGTCCTTGACTCAAGTTCCTCTATCTAAGACTCAGTTAGAGCTATTTCTATCTTAGGTTTCTCTACAAACTTGGGTTATACTAGTTGCAACTCAGTTTGCACTATATGTAACTTGGGTTACTCTATCTAAGCTAGCAAATATGTAGTTTTAGTGAAGTCTAGGTAAAATAAATTACCTTTTTCTAATTTCTAGTTCCAAAAAGGTTTCATTTACCATCTAGAAGCCTGACCTTCCCATTCATGAATTCTACCTTACATCTAATGTTGTTCAGTTGTGCCACACTTAGAATATTGAGTCTTAGTCCTTCAACCCAGTAGGCATTATCACATCTAATTCCATCAGTCAATACAATGTAGCCTTTTCTCTTTACATAACATGGTTCATTGTTTCCAAATTTGACACTTCCATCATCATAGTGCTCCAAGTATTCAAACTTTTTTTTATCACCAGTCATGTGATGAGAACAACCACTATCTATTATCCATGTGTCATTCTTGCGTACGTGAGAAATAAGTATCATCTTTTCATTATCCTCATCATCTAATTCATCCTTAATGGAAATATAAACCATTTCATCTTTATTATCATTGTCAAAATCTTTAGTAATATAACATGATTTCTTAACTTTGTCTTTTTAGTCTTTATAGCTTTTGAAATCTTTCTTGCCTTTGAACTTGTTGGATTTTATGTCATCTTTACTTTCCTTGTTTGCATAGCTTTTGAAATCTTTCTTGCCTTTGAACTTGTTGGATTTTATGTCATCTTTACTTTCCTTGTTTGAACTTGTTGGATTTTATGTCATCTTTACTTTACTTTACTTTGTCTTTTTAGTCTTTATAGCTTTTGAAATCTTTCTTGCCTTTGAACTTGTTGGATTTTATGTCATCTTGCATCAATTTGACCAACTTCTTCACAAAAGAAACAAATCGATGGAATTTTGCCTTTGGGTAACCTCCTTGCAAGTAGGGCTTCAATGGCTTCAAGATCATCATCAAAGTCTTCATTTTCTTCTTCACTATTAGACTATTTTCCTTTTGAGTCTCCTCCCTTTCTGCCAAGAGTTAGTTTGGACTTGAAAGTTGATTCCATGTTCTAAGATCTAGGATGATAGTTATAAAAGTTATCCAACTCAAACACTGTTAACCTTCCCACGAGTGCATCCAAAGTTATATCATTTTTGAGATCACATCTCATCTCTTGAATAGCTAAAACTCTAATTGCATAAATAGGAAGAAGAGTTCTTAATACCTTGCTAACTATAGATTCATCTTTTATTTTTCCTCTTGAGGCTCTAATTCCAATCACACTTGCTTTGATTCTTTCGCTGTATTTTGAAATGTTTTCATCTTCTCTCATCTTCATCTGATCAAATTGACCTCTTAGAATTTTTGCTTTGACTCTCCTCACATTGTCATATCCTCCATAGATCATTTGTAACTTGTCAAAGGGGGAGAGAATGAAAAATGAGAAAGAACAAAGAAAAGAGGATGAGAAGATAATAAAATTAAGAGGGAGAGAACAAAAAAAATGGAATAAGGACAAAGAAAGTTGTATGAGAATATAGAATGAAGAAGACAGAGGAAGAAGAAGGAGAAGAATAATCAAAGGGGGAGATGAATTTTGTTTATGTTGGTAATGGATGGTATATTTTAGATGTGTTTCCATCAATTCCAAAGGGGGAGATTGTTACTATGATTCATATTAATACCCAAAATGATGATGATAATGAACAAGGTTAGAAAATAGAGAGATAAAATTGATGTCAAGACTATTAGCTTAGTAATTTATGCAAGTTGCCAAATCATCTTAAGGATGTGGTGTTGAGAAAAGAAAAGGTTGGGAAAGACAGAAGATAAAATGAAGATGTAGTGTTAAGTGTATGCAATTAAATGGGGCATTGATGAATTAGTCATTGAAATGGTAATATTGGTTTGATCATGTTTACATGATTTGATGAAGAGTTAGAAATATGTACAAGTCAAATATGTTGATTGGAAAGAAGGGTTTTAAGTTGTGAAGTGAAAAGATAAGGAATAAGAGTGTGCTATTGAGCTAGAAATGGTGGTCAGTAAGAAACAATATTGTTTGGTGGAAGTGTACTGAGAATAAGTTTGAGAACAAATTATGTAAGTATTATCAAGAAAATATAGTGTCAACTAAGTGAACAATGTTAACTGAGATGATGTTATTTGGCAAAGGAGAAATTTTTTGATTAAATCAATTGTTGGATGACATCGAGTGAGAATCTAGATTAATCTAGAAGATTTTGAGGAAGGAAATAACTTTGTTAGTGAAATCTATAGATGAAATTGGTTAGGTAAGATTCAATGGAAGAGATTCAAGGAAAGGTTCATGATCTAAGAAAATTTCAAGTTCCAACGTGAATTATAATTGCGACAATTCATAAAACATTTTTTTTTAGTGTCAGATAGATTGAATGTAAGTTGAGGTGTGATAAAATGGATGAGAGGAACTCGGATAAATCCTAACGAATGAGATTAAGTGGAAAAAAAGCCTATATAAGTGATAAGTAAGAATGATGTTGATGTTGATAGTTGAACAAGTACATAAGGGTACACTAAATAGAACAAAGAAGAAGGAAAGTACAAATAGAGTGAAAAAAAAAAGTGTGTTGATCAACCAAACAAGGAAGAGTGTGAAGAAGAGTATTTAGGAGAAAGGAGATCTGAACATACAAAGGTAGTTTCTCTTTCTAGAGATCATTTCACTTTTACTTTCTAATCATTGTAGTAAAAAATCTCTTAACCAAGTGGATTTAATAGTCGTATTTGTAAATCCTTTGCAAGGTGTCATTCTAGTAAATGTACTAAATACTTAAAGACAACCACTCATTAAGGAGTGATAGATCTAATTGATCTTTGGTGAAAATTCTCTAATGGGGTCACATTTAGTAAATGTGTTTGTAACCTTTAACATGGTTGGCTCTTAATCGAGTTCACTTCAAAAGAGGTAATTTGTTTATGGGTGACAATTACCGTAGTGGTTTTCTGCCCAAATTGGATTTCCATGTTAAATACTAGTGTTAACATGTTCTTGTATGTATTGCATGCTATTTCATGTTTTCATATGCACAAAGTTGTAATATGTTGTTGGTTAGTTGAATGCTTAATCGAGTTGTTTTCTGATAAGTTTAAAGAGACACAAATTGTTTTAAGGGACCTAAGCGAACTTATTAACCCCCACCCCTTCTCAATTATCCAACACAATCTTCCATGCCAATAACTCTATATAATAGGGTAAAATTAGCAACAATTTCATCTTTGAAATATTTTCTTTCTTAGGATTGAAGGGAGCTAGTATTTCTCTCTTTTTTCCTTTTCAACCACATCCTAGCAATACAATTTAAACAATAATTCTTCTTATCATTGTATAATTTCCAACCAGACTCTATTGATATACTCATAATTTCTTCTTTTTAGGTAATTTAATTATTTAAGAAATAATTTTGGGCCCAATATTTACAATGATAGAACTATTGAAAGCTCAAATTTAATGAGATTGGTAGTCATAATGATTTTTACAATAGTAGGACATAATAAGTAACAACAAGTATAAAATATTTAGCATTGCATAGTTAGCTAATGAAACTCTCTCCAACTTTGGAACAAATAACAAAATATGTGTGTTTTTGTTGGTAGTTAGTTAGTTAATGATTTAGAGGATTAAGCACTCTCAACTGCATCTATAGAAAATATTTAATCACAAAGGTATGTTCTTTAATGGATAATTATTCAATCAATAATAGAGAATACTAAAATTATATTGGGATTCTAACATCCTTTGATTCAATGAGTAAACGGGCATAATTACTACACACACTAAACCACACATGATACAAATAGGTTTCCCATTAATAGTATTTCGAACATCACCACATGTCAATTTCATTTTTTCTTGAAATAACAAACACTAAAAGAAACTAATCATTTTGATCATTGTTTATTCTAATTTATATTATGTTTCTTTAAATATTTTTCACTTTAAACTCTATGAAACACTAGAAGAATAAGAAATGAATTATAATGAAATATAATATAACAAAATATAAATACTATAAATACAACAAGATTCAGAACACATTATCATTATTGGATTTCTTCAAACCCAAAAAATTTACAACAATGTCTATATATCACATACTTAAACAATGTAATATATTTGAGGATAAGGCTACCCAATATTATTGGACTTCAACAAAACAAAACTCACAACATTCAAAATAAATAAAAATAAATATTTTATTTCATTTGAACAAGATTTATTGTGATTCAAAATATCATTGTTGATGAAATCCAAAACATGGTTCTAAATTTAGAAAGCACTCCCCCACTTAATGGTTCATCAATGAATGTATATATAACACTTGTTAAATTGGGCCCTTTAGAATGACTATTCTCATAGAGACAAGGAAATGATAATTCTAGTAACTTTAGAGTTGAAAGTAAAGTTACAAGGGTTTTAATAGTCCATGGTTACTCAACAACTTTTGTTATAACTCCATCCAACCCATGGCATGAAGCATGTTATTTGATGAACAATCATGCAATAAAAAATTTAGAGAAATTAAAACTTACATCAAGATATCTCACAACTTATCAATCACAAACATATTCTAATATCCTTTGACTCACCAACCACAATGACACAACTACTAAACACAAACCAAAATAACATATGATACAAATAGTTGGCCCATCAACAATTCTATGAACTTGACAAAAGGTCAATTTCAAACTTTCAAAGTAGCAAACATCAAAAGAAACTAATCATTCTAAATATTGTTTATTCTCCTTTACATTACATTTATTTAAAAGTTTCCCATTTTAAACTATGTTTAACATTGGAAGAACAAATAATAAGTTATAACCAAATACAGTACAAATAAAATAAAAATATTATATTTCAACACAATAAGATTCATAACATACTATCATTGTTGAATTTCTTCAAACCCCAAAAATTACAACAATATATGTATATTGCATACTTAAATGATGTAATAGATCTGAGGAAAAGGTTATCCAAATAGCAATGTATTTCAACACCAAAAAAATTACAAAATTCAAAAACAAAAACAAAAACTTTCACTATTGCATTTCTTAAAAGCTAATTCTTTCTACCAATGTCTATACATCACATACTTAGATAATGTAACAAATTTGATGGAAATGTTATTTCAATAGCATTATATTACCACACAAAAAAATTCACAACAAATGAACAAAAAAGATTATTTTTCATATGAATAAGTTTCATTACATTTCAAAATATCACCATTCCATCACTTGAAAGATAAACTTTACAATAATATCTACTTGATCTCAGTTTAAAAAAACATCCAATACATGCATTTAAAATA
Source organism: Cupressus sempervirens (assembly GCA_028749045.1). Classification (NCBI taxonomy): domain Eukaryota; kingdom Viridiplantae; phylum Streptophyta; class Pinopsida; order Cupressales; family Cupressaceae; genus Cupressus; species Cupressus sempervirens. Next base: position 535,328,491 of record CM053791.1, read on the forward strand.
TTCAAGTGTTTAGAGAAGAAGCAAATAGATTTGCTCATTGATCTCAATCTAGCATATATAAACACCAAATTACATTAACACTCTTTTAAGGTAACAAACTATTCAACAAGACCATTTCTAAAGTATCTTAGAAGCTCCAACATAAGTATAAAACTAATAAATGACTCACTAGGTCCTGTAGTTTGAATATCACAACATTTAATTATAAAAAAAATAAATGGATCTCTAGAGATAATAGTTTTAGATGTCTAACAAAGAAAGATGATATTTAATGAAAAAGATAACATATCTAATTGATCAAAACGACCCTTCTATCTATAAATTTTCCTCCTTTAATTGCTCCATTTCTCACAATATCCTTCCTAATTTGTTCTCTTTATGAGATTCTTGCTTGTATTTGGAGATGACTGGTGATATATCTTTTTCATTATACATTGTTGTCATGTTAACCCTCCACTTATATTTGATTAACTCTCAATCACTTCCTATGTTTCCTCACATGCCGCTAATTTCATCTTTAAAGATTGAGAGGTTAGTTTTTAGGTTATTCAATATCTCCATTGTCTCTTCATTTTCTTTATCAACAAAAAATCCATCTCTATTCTTGTCTTTAAGCTATGACCAATATCACTACTCTCATAACTCCATCTTGTTCAATTAACTCTAACTCTAGATTAGACAAAGTGTTCTTTAGATCTTGGATCTCCTGTCACCTTGCTTCCAAAATTATTGTTATTTGACTTTCTAGGTCATCCATTACACTAAAATTTCATTTCAACATATCATCACATGTGCCAAATTCATTCTCATTCTTATTGTTGACCATTCCCTCATTAAGAAAAATATGCACAAGTAAATTTGTAACTTCTTGTAAATCATGGAAAATAACTGAGAACTTATTTCTCTCCCTTTTAATAGTCTCAATATCATGATTCCATATTTTTCTTTCTTTGAAATAAAATTATATAGTGTTATGAACTCTTTAATACACAAAATCACATCAGTTAGAAGTTTTCCAACTCACCTATCCACCGCTTGAGCAATATATTTGTCACATTTTCATGTGTTCTTATTTATTAGGGTCCAATCCAATAATAAAGAATCTCATGCTTTTCATAATAGGATAATAAGTTATTTCCAATGTCAACTATATAAATGATGTTAAAGAGCTAGATTGTATTCACAACTTTAATTTTTTCTATGCCTTGAGTTTAAACCATTTTGACAATACACTCATAACAAATTTTACATGATAGATATCTCCCTCAATAATAAGTGGACCCGTATCTACCTTTCTCGAGATAAAGTTGATATTTGTTGCTTTTCTTTCATCCTTGTCTCCAATGGGATCCATAATTTCCAAGAATGCCTAGTTGAAGCTTGGGTTAGTAATCATTCTAGACATCCTCTTTTCCTTCTTGGGTTTGGGGTTATCTTAAAATGGGTTAGTCATTTTATCAGTCTCTTTATCAAACATTTAGGTGTATCCTTTTTTATTCTCTATAATGTTTTTAAGCGATTGAGGGGAACTATTAATAAATGAGATGGAAATATTGGTTATTAAATTGTTATATGTTATAGTTGTTAAAGAAATAAAATAGTATCACTGAGAATACATAACTTGAGTTATTAATCAACATGTTGGAAATATTATCTCCACCAATTTGTTGAAATATTAAACATTTTTTTTTTTTAGTGAGAACCTACAACAAGCTACAAATTCTAAGGGGTAGAACAAATATGAACAAAAGTTTCCTTGTCTTCCCTTTTTTTCCACGGGTGTAGGTATAACTTCCTCACATACAAATTTTACTTTTATATTGTTACCTGATTTATCTCCATCTTCCCCAGATTGACAATTACTTACTTGTGCAATATAAATGGAATTAACGTTAGAGGATGGCCCTCAAATACATTTTTATTCACTTTTTGACTCCTTTGATTTAAAAGAAGCACCATACTCTTTAAATTTCTTCTCAAGTCATCTCCTTATTCTCTACTACATGAAAGGTTTTATTTTCTATATTGAAAGTTTCCCTATCTAACCAACAAAGAGGAAAAAAAGTCATAGAGAATTGTTTTGATAGATTTCATCAACCATATATAGACCATTGTCAACTATATTTTCAAAAATAGCAAGACCCACTTGAAAGGATTTGGCCTATGTTAATCTCATGTAATCTCTCTTATAGGCCTCCCTCATAGCTATATAATCTTCCTAGTAATCTCTCGGTTCGGGCTCATGGAGATATGACTTGCTTCTATGAAAAGCACCCTAGACACAACATTTTTTTGTTATAAAAAGTATTTTGTGATAAAACGCAAAAGTTGAACTTTGGTAGAATTTTCTATGTTGTCTTAGCAAGCAAATTATTTTCTCTTACAACTAAAATATTTTAGGGGCATTGGGAATGGGTACCCCTTTTTGTTCAAATTTTCAACATATTTAATGTTCCACTTCTCCATCTATTGTTGTTGAGATATTCAGTATTGCACACATTGCATAATATTGTTATATTGTATTATTTTATTTTATTATGTAATGTTGCACCTAGATGGATGTGCAACATGTAAATATTTCCATGAGATATACTTGATTAGTTATATTGTAACATTGTGATAATATTTCATGTAATTATTTAATATTGGGGAAAATAATTAAAAGTCCAATATTAAATGTGGGGTCAATGGTTTAGGTAGCACATGGTTTATGTAATACCACTTAATGGTTTGTGGGACTTGCTACTATATAAGTAGCCACAATGGTAGTTGTTGTGGAAGAGAAAGGAGAAAGGAAAGAGTCAAGCGGGACAAGAATTGACAGGTTAGTCAAAGGAGCATTTGTGAAGGTTGGAAGCATGGCATGAGATGTGTGGGTTCATGCTTGTTCACATAGATTACTTGGTTGTGGCTATGGCTTTGAAGGCTTTCATGGTTATATTGCAATGGTGTTTTTGTTGAATAATACATAGTGATGGATGCTTTTGCAGGCTGGGTTTTTCCCTCAATAAGGGTTTTCCAGGGTATATCTTGTGTCATACTTTTGTGGGTATGTTGTCTATTCTCTTGCATGTGGATTTTAATTGCATATTTATTTTAGATCTATTATGGGTTATGTGGAAACAATTATATTTTTTGTTGCAAGTTTTCTTACAAGTGGTAGCATAGCTATGGTTTTATTGTTATAACCCTAGATTGAATCCATGTGAATGCATGAGAGGATAAAAGAAAGAGCAAGAGATATGAATGATTTATTGCAGATCTGAGAATTTTGTCCATTTGTTGTTATAATGGGATATTAGTAGATTTTGGACATGTGAAGTTGTTGGACAAAATGATTTTTTTTTGGATGTTTCATTTAAATGAGGGTTTTAGGGGGAGCTTGTAGAAATGACCTCCTGGGTAAAAATAGACCTCACCATTAGATCCAGGTCGACATTTTCATAAATTTTGATATATAATATGCCCTATTTTGGCCATGTTTAGAGGGAATGAAAGAGTTTTTTAGTTTTAGCCCATGATGACTGTCAAATTTAATCCCACTGGAACTTTCGTCACAAAAAAAAAAAAAAAAATCACAGTGAAAATGGTAAAAAGATTGACTTAGTAAAATGACCATAACTTTCTCTCAAAATATCAAATTTCAGACTTCTTATAGGTGTTGGAAGCTAATTCAAAGCACTACAACTTGGTGTAGGTTTGGTTCTATGATTTTGACATTTTGTCAAGTTTTAAGAGCCTAAAAATTAGATGTTATTTATTTTGAGCACAGGTTAGGGCATAACTTGGGCATACAGAGTTAGATTTTGGACTTTGAGTAGTCAACAAAAAGCTCTTGGAGGCTCTACACATTGGTTAAAATTTGGTGTAGGTTTGGCATGATTTATTTGGTGATATATTAATCTAAACAGTTTATCATATATATTGACTATGGTAGCATTGTGAGTTTATGACATTGTATGTTTGGAGATTTAAGATTTGATGTCATTGTATACCTAATCCATATTTCATATTGGTCTCATGATGATATGATTATTAGTGTTTGATTTGGATATGTATGATGACTTGTTCGGTCTGCAAGTTGTGTAGTATTGTAAGCGGTCTATACTTACAGGTTGCATTTGTTGGATACAATTGTCTAATTGTGTATTGTCTTTGATGTTACTCAAATGTCATATCAATTATCAGTTAAGTCTATCGAGCTCACTCGGGCGTCAAAGGAATTATGGCAAGAAAGAGTGTTAACCAAGTTCTCATGGTTAGCAAAGGAAAGTTGGATAGAGTCAGTGTTCACCGAGTTCACTCGGTTGCCAAAAGGTATTTGCAAGTTTGCAGTGTTAACCAAGCTTCTGTTGGTTAACAGAGGAAATCATCTCAGAACTAGTATTTACTGAGCAGGGTGGGCCAATGAAGGATCTTGTTGTTTTGACATAAGAAGCTTAATTATTTTAAGTATTGTTTTTAGCTGATTATGGTGATGATTATTGGTTATTGTAATTTGTAATTGAGCCAACTTGGCAATCTGGATGATATAAATGAAAGGTCAAGTTGAGATTTTAGTGTGTGTGCAAATGAGTTGATTGAATTGAGAAGGAAAGAGTTTCAGCAAACCTGAAGGATAAGCAGGGATCCTTGTGGAGCAAAAAAGTGTTATTCAATCAAGAAGGATCAAGTATGAAATAGAATATAGATTTGTAATTAGAAATTCAGTTGCATCACAATCAGTTCATCTCATTGTTACTCTCTAACCATTATAGCAGTGATCTAAATCTTTTAACAAAGTTGGTTTAACAGCCATTTGTAAATCCTCTAACAAGGTGATAGTTCCATTGAATTATTTTAAGACTTCTTGCAAGGCCACTCCTTACAAGGTGATCAAATCCTCTAACAAGGTCACACCTAACACTGTGTTATGTAACCTTTAATTGGGTTGGCTCCTAACACGACTCACTTTAGAAGAGTGAAAACAATAACTAGTTACATTGGTGGTTTTTCCCATATTGGGTTTCTGTGTTAAATCTTGGTGTCTCATGTGTTCATGTTATTTCTCTTATGTTTGCAAATTAATCACTATTAATATTTTAAGATTAGTTAAAAAAATAAATCACACTCTGCATTTACTGAGTTACAACATTTTCTGTGTGTTTATCAAATAATAACAACAATCAATTTTATTTAACATCTAAGGGATCTGGGATATATTTTAGTGGTAACTAATTCACCCCTCCCCTCTCAGTTACTCCTATATTTCCAACAATTGGTATCAGAGCTTTTGGTGCTTCCAGAAAGGTTTCAAGGACCTAAGCTAAAAGATCACGATGTCTTACAAGAGAGAGATTCCAAAGCTTAACAGAGATAACTTTTCAGCATGGCAAGGACTCATGAGACTTCATCTGGCTTTCATTAACAATTCAAGCTTGAAATACCTTGATGAAGAATACACAACCCCTACTGGTACATAATCTATTGGAGACATTGCTGAGAAAAAGAACCATAACACCATGATGATTGATATTGCATCTTCTCTTAGCTATGATGATTTTGATGATATCAAGGACTGGAAAACTGTGTTTGGTATGTGGAACAAGCTAAAGGACATCTATAGTGGTGATGACAATGTGAGAAGAGCCAAAGAAGAAAGCCTTCGAGGATAGTTTGATCAAATGAGAATGAGAGAAGATGAAAATATTGCCAAGTATGTGGAAAGAATCAAAGCCAATGTTAGTGCAATCAGAGTGTCTGCAAGAGAAATCAAGGATGAAACTATTGTAAGTAAAGTTCTCAGAACATTACTTCCTATCTATGTAATTAAATTATCTACTATTCAAGAAAGGAGGTGCGAGACAAATCATAAGATAACTTTGGATACCTTAGTAGGAAGATTGACAGCTTTTGAGCTAGACAATTATGACAATTATGTTCTAGGTTCCATGAATATTGAATCTGCATTTGAGGCCAAACTTTCACTTAAGGAGAAAGGAAGGAAAATAAAAGACATTTAGTTAGAAAGTGAAGAAGAATCAAAGGAAAGTTATGATAGTGATCTTGAAGTTATTGAAGCTTTACTTGCAAGGAAATATTCTAGAGGCAGAGGAAAATACAAAGGTAAAGTCCCCTAATCTATTTTTCATGTGAAAAGATTGGTCATATTGCTGCTAGGTGGCCAAACAAAGAAAGCAAGGATGAGAAGAAAAGTCACAAGTGCAATGGCAAGAAGGATTTCAAAAATCACAAATCATTCAAGGACAAAGGTAAGAAGACTTTTTTTATGGCTAAAGATTCTAATAATAGTGAAGATGAAATAGTATACATTGTTGTGAAAGATGAATTTGATGAAGAAGAAGATAAGATGGCACTTATCTCTCATGTTAGTAAGAATGACACATGGATCATAGATAGTGGATGTTCACATCTTATGATTGGAGACAAAACAAAGTTTGAACACTTTGAAGACTATGATGGTGGTAGTGTAAGGTTTGGAAACAATGAACCTTGTTGCATAAAAGGGAAAGGTCGAATCTCATAACCAAAGAACTTGTATGTGACAATGCCTATTGGGTTGAAGGACTAAAACATAATCTACTGAGTGTGGCACAGTTGATTAACATTGGCTTCAAGGTGGAATTCATGCATGGCAAGGCAAGACTACTTGATGACAATGGCAATATGATTGGATCAGGCAAACAAACAAGAGGTAACCTATTTTATCTTGATCTTGGTGATTGTTCATGTTTTATTGCTCAAATAGAAGAAAGTTGGTTATGGCATAGAAGATTATGTCACATGAAATTTGATAATATGGTCAAGATAAGAAAATTCAGAAAAGTGAGAGGTATTCCTAGATTGAAGAAACTAGATGTTGGTTTATGCAAAAATTGTCAGATTGGCAAAATGAGAAAGACTAGTTTTAAAAGCAAAAACTATCAGTCTGAAGATGTCTTAGAAATTGTGCATACTGACCTATCTAGACCCATTGGAATATAAATCTATAGTGGAGAATTTTTTTTATTCTTTTTGTTGATGACTACTCAAGAATGATGATTGTTATGTATCTTAGAGAGAAGTTAGAAGCATTTGAGAATTTAAATGGTATCTATCAAGAATAGAAAAGGAAACAGGGATAGATTGAAATGCTTAAGATCAAACAGAGGTGGTGACTTCATCTCCAATGAACTCAATAACTTTTGCATTGAAAGAGGAATTAAAAGACAGGTATCAGCCCCTGGTACTCCTGAGCAGAATGGAATAGCTGAAAGAATAAACGAATCTATCATGGATTGTGCAAGGACTCTAATGATTGAAAAGAATGTTGCTATCAAATACTGGAAGGAAGCCATCAACAATGTAGTTCATACTTTGAACTGAGTATAGTTGAAGAAGGACTCATATAAAACTCCCTATGAATTATGGTATGGCTATAAACCCAATGTAAGTTACCTAAAAGTATTTGGAAGTAAATGTTATATCTTGAAAGAGTTTAGAAAAGGCAAGTTTGATGTGAAAGGTGATGAAGGTATATTCTTAGGATATTCTTGCAGAAGTAAGGCATTAGATGTTTGAATTTGTCTACTCATAAAATCATAGAAAGTGCACATGTGAGAATTGATGAGTTTGCATAGAGGACTGAAGAAGAAAGCAAAAAGGAACTAGAAGATTATAGGAGATTTGTTTACATCGAACCTGATACATTGCCAGACACATCTATCAATAAGAAGATTTCAATTCTCGAGTCTTCCTCAGTTATCGAGTTGCAAGAAGTTCAAAAGGAGTCATAAGGACCCGAGTCACATTCTGAAGCTATTGAGCCAATGCCTACCAAGTCTAAGCATCCAAAGCCAGAAGTTGAAATTCAAAATGAAGATAGTGTAATTGATTCAAAAGGTAAAGAACCTGTATTGGCCAAATATGTTAGAAGGCATCATGCACTGATCAGATTATTGGAGATAAATCAGAAGGTACTATGACAAGAAGTATGCTAAAAGGTACATGTTTGCTTGCTGATTTTGAAACTAGAAATGTTAAAGATGCATAGGAAAATGAAAGTTGGGTTGAGGCTATGAATGAGGAAATAGAGCAAATAGAGAATAAAAAAACTTGGACTCTTGTTCCCAGGCCTAAAGATAAAAATGTGATTAGAACAAAATGGGTATTTAGAAATAAGCTAAATGCAGATGGACAAATATCAAGAAACAAATCAAGATTGGTGTGTAAAGGATATTCTCAAGAAGGAATTGATTATGGTGAGACTTTTGCTCATGTTACAAGATTAGAAGGTGTTAGGACTCTACTTGCATATGCTAGTCACAGAGGATTCAAAGTATATCAGATGGATGTTAAATCTGCATTTTTCAATGGTATTCTTGATGAAGAATTCTACATTGAGCAACCAGAAGGTTTTGTTGATCCAGATAAAACGGACATGGTCTACAAATTACACAAAGCATTGTATGGTCCGAAACAAGCTCCTGGAGCATGGTATGAGAGGTTGCACAACTACCTTATACAGATTGGTTTTCAGAGAACTAATGATAATAGTATTTTGTTCATCAAGGAAGGACCAGATAACAAGATTGTATTGGCAAAAATAGTTGTGGATGACACTCTATTTTCAGATAATGATGATCTATGCAAAGAATTTTTAGAACGAATGAATAAAGAGTTTGAAATGTCCATGTTTGGTGAGATAAAATTCTTTGTTGAACTTTAGATACAACAAAGCAAGAATGGTATCTACATTCCTCAATCTAAGTGTATCAAAGAGATGCTCAACAAATTTGGAATGGAAGATTCTAAGTCAGTTGGAACCCCCATGTGTACTAGACTAAAGCTTACCAAAGATGATGATTCAAAAGAGGTAGATTAGACCTTATACAAACCAATGATTGGAAAATTATAGTATGTAGTTCATACAAGACCTGATATTGCTTTAGCAATTGGAATAGTGGCAAGATTCTCAGCTAAACCTAGAGAAAATCATATGATGGAAATCAAAAGAATTTTGAGATATATAAAAGGTACTGAAGATTATGGTCTATGGTACAAACTTGGAGGAAACTTAGACCTAAAGGTATTCACTAATGCTGATTAGGAAGGAAATCTTGATGACAAAAAGAGTACAAGTGGTGGAGCATTCTTTCTTGGTAAAAGGTTGGTATCTTGGACAAGCAAAAAGCAAAACTACACATCCCAATCTATAGCAGAAGCAAAATATGTTACAACAGTAGTGAACTATTCTAATATTGTTCGATTTAAATAGTTGTTGGAAGGCATGAAGGTTGAGATCAAAGAACTATTTGTCATGTATTGTGATAACACCAACGAAATTAACATGTCAAAGAACCTAGTGATGCATTCCAAAACTAAGCACATTGCTATAAAATATCATTTTGTCAGAGAATTGGTGTAGGATAAAGAAATCAGATTGGAATATGTTCACACAAAAGAATAGATTGCAGACATATTCACCAAGCCATTACCTAAGGATGTGTTCCTGTATCTAAGAGGTAAGTTAGGGGTCATTCCCCTATCTGAAGCTCACTAAATAAAGTTTTAGTGATGCATCAACAGAAACCAAGTTGAAGATCAATCAGTTGACGTAGAATAGTCAAAGGAATATTGCATATAAATCAGTACTCAAAGTACATTGACACTAATTTGGTATGTGTTGTCTTTGGCATGTGTTGTCAAAGAGGGAGCAAATTACTATCATATCTTTTGAAATTTGTTTATATCTTTTTGAGGGAGAAGTATGCTATCATAGAGCTTATGTAATTCCTTCATAGAGGGAGATTACTACATGAAAGAGGAAGTTTTTGGTAAAAATCTAAGAGGGAGAAAACTTTCTATCAGAGAAAGTCTTGTTCTCAAATTTCATTGTGCTATGACATATTGTTTTTCCATCAATGCCAAAGAGGGATATTGTTGGATACAATATTCTAATTGTGTGTTGTCTTTGATGTTACTCAAATGTCATATCAGTTGTTATTTAAGTCTACCGAGTTCACTCGTGCGTCGAAGGAATTCTAGTAGGAAACAATGTTCACCGAGTTCACTTGGTTGTCAAAAGGTATTTGCAAGTTCGTAGTGTTAACCAAGTTTCTATTGGTTAACACAGGAAATCATCTTAGGACTAGTATTAGCCAAGCAAGGTCAGCCAATGAAGGATCTTGTTGTTTTGACATAAGAAGCTTGATTATTTTAAGTATTGTTTCTAGCTGACTATGTTGATGATTATTGGTTATTGTAATTTTTAATTAAGTTGACTTGGAAATCTGGATGATATAAATGAAAGTTCAAGTTGGGATTTTAGTGTGTGTGCAATTGAGTTGATTGAATTAAGAAGGAAAGAGTTTGAGCGAACCTAAAGGATAAGGAGGTATCCTTGTGGAGTATAAAAATGTTATTCGATCAAGAAGGATCAAGTACGAAGCAAAATAAAGATCTATAATTAGCAATTTAGTTGCATCATGATCAAATCATTTCACTGTTACTCTTTAACCATTGTAGTAGTGATCTAAATCTTTTAACATAGTTGGTTTAAGAGCCAATTGTAAATCCTCTAACAAGGTGACAGTTCCATTGAATTGTTTTAAGACCTCTTACAAGGCCACTCCTAATAGGGTGATCAAATCCTCTAACAAGGTCACACCTAACAGTGTGTTTTATAACCTTTAACCAGGTTGGCTCCTAACAGGGCTCACTTTAGAAGAGTGAAAATAGTAACTAGTTACATTGGTGGTTTTTCTCATATTGGGTTTCCACATTAAATCCTGGTGTCTCATGTGTTCATGTTATTTCTCTTATGTTTGCAAATTAATCATTGTTAATATTTTAAGATCAATTAAAAAAATAAATCACACTCTGCATTTACTGAGTTATAACATTTTTTGTGTGTTTACCAAACAACAACAACAATCAATTTTATTTGACATCGAAGGGATCTGGGATATATTTTAGTGGTAATTGATTCACCCCTCCCCTCTTAGTTACTCTTTCTATATTTCCAACAACATTTATAGCTTGGATATGGGTTGTCTTTTCCCATTGATCTTTCATTATTGATGCATATTCAGATTGGTGGCTTGGATTTTGGTTATCTATGCCCTAAGTCATGTCATTTGTTAATTTTTTCTTAATGTAGAAGGAATGAGATGTTACTAGGTATAGTCATGGCAAAGGATTGTGGTTGACTATTTTATGCTAACAAGTTGGACATATTGAGAGTCAAATGCTTGTTTCATGGATGTGATCATGGTGCTATGGATTTTAGCATGACATGATTGGATATACAGATACATCTTTGATGTTAATTGGCTTGGATTTCTTGATTTGGTTATGGTGGTCTATCTTCTTGGTTGAGGATCATGGTTATTTGGTTTCTTTGAGTAGCTCATGATGTGCACTTTGAGTTCTTTGATGATTTGATGCCTTGGTTGATTCTCGTAGTTAGAGGATGGTTTTTCATCATGATGTCATGGATAGCTTGGATACATGGTTTAGTGGGAGCTTGTGACATTGATGAGGTGACAATGAAGGATTAGTTCCTGGTTTGGTTGTATCTTCTTGGTTTGGAGATCTTGGTTTCACTTGGTACTAACACTTTGGTTGTGTGAGTGTAGACATGGAGGATCTTCATGTAGGAGATGGATTTTATGATGCCATAGGTGACATGGTACCACGATTGAGTGGGATTTATTGGTACTTATATATTTATTGAGTGTTTGCAGATGTTGGAGCTTTGTCTTAGATCTTGTTGTTGCATAAGCGTCTTTGACATTTGCATGGTGCACTTGGTTATCTTCATGGTGTGTGAAGATGGTTAGATCTTAAGGATTCATGGACTTCTTGGTTATCTTCATGGTGTGTAGAGATGGTCCTTCATGATATGTGGAGATGGTTTTCTTCATGGTGTGTGGAGATGGTTGCATCTTGAGGACTAATGAGGTTCTTGGTAAAGGTGTGCTTTATGCTTTCATTTGACATGTTATCCTTGGTGTGAGGATGGTTTTATTTTTATGTCATCGTATACCCTTGATACGTGTTTAGAGTTGTCACATGTTATAGCATGTTCATATGGAGCATGTTATCTATTTGGTTGAGATGGTAAGATCATGTTGTCATGTTTATGTTCTTAAGGCCATTGTTGGAACTTTGACATTGATCTTGATTTAGTTTCTTAGTATTAAGTACATTTATCATAACCTGGATACTTCATGATATTGTTATATTGCATTTGGAGTTGACATGTATTGATTGGTTATAGGTGCTCATGGATATTTAGAGATGGTGGTGATGCTGATTTCTCTTGGATTAGAGAAGTATTTGTTGGGATGGTTGATTGTTTTAGCAAGAGAGTCTAAGGGGCATTCACCTAATATGGACTTGAGAGGAGATTGTTCTTAGACGAGTCTTGGTTAGAGATTTGGATATCTTGATGAGCATTCTCATTCCCTACTCTTGGTCTACTTAGTGGTTTGCTACTTGAGAGGTATAGCCCATTATTTTTCTCAGGTACATTATTTTTATGCTTATATTTCATGGATATGGATCTTGAGCTACGGTACATGAGTTAGTTCTAGAAGGTTCATTTGAAATATGGTTTAACATTGGTTATCTCCATTTGCATATGTTGTTATGTTGGTTCAGTTTGGGAGATGGTTTTATACTGGGCATATTCCTTGGATTAGGAATGGTTATGAGTTTGATCTTCTTGTGAGAGGTTTACATCCATGATTAATTATGTGGTATGGTTTGGGTGTTGTTGTGTAGAAAGACATGATACATGTTATGATTTGCATGGTTTCTCTTGTCTTGGTTATCTTCCTAGATGTTTGGTTCCACTTATATTGGATTTGATATTGGTTGGAGATTGTGATCACTGGTTTGTGCTCATGTATGTCATGTGAGAGATGGCATGGTTATTCCTTTATCTCTTTCCTCTATTGGTTGTGGAGAACTTGGGAGAGTATTGGAGACTTGTTATGAGAGTTGTTCTTGCAGGTTATCAGTTTATGTATTGTGGATGTCCTTAAGACTGCGGATTCACTTCTTTGAGATGTTGTGAGTGGATTGGTTATAGATTTGACATTATCCTTTACAATGGGAGCTTCTTGGTTTATATGTGGCATGTATTTCTCTTGAGGCATGTAATTGTAGGTTATAGATTGGTTATGTTGATGATGTGAGATTCACTTGGTATACCTTTGGAGGTATGGATAGTTGGTTGGGTTTGGCACTTGCTACATGTGCTATATTAGCTATGATATTTTGACAACTACGGACACAAGTGATTACCTTTGGATTAGGATTTTTGTGCTTGGTATTTTCAGTTGGTACAAGATTTTATGATCTTCTAATGCGATAGGTTGGGTGGCTTTCTCTTTGTATGGCTTCTATGTATGTCCAGTAGCAATGACATAATAGGAGGTGAGATTGTTCATGTTTGAGATGGTGGATACTTTGATTTTGTTGTAGGTATCAGGATGGATCACTTGGTGTGCTTTGATCCATGATGGTGGATGTGTTGGAGGGATTGTTCCCTTATTCATTTATGTGGCTATGGATTGACCCTATGCAATGTATACAACAAGTGGGAGATTGTTGAGATATTCGGTGTTGCACACATTGCATAATATTGTTATATTGTATTATTTTATTTTATTATGTAATGTTGCACCTAGATACACATGCAACACATAAAGATTCCCATGGGATATACTTGATTAGTTGTATTGTAACAATGTGATACTATTTCATGTAATTATTTAATATTGGGAAAAAGAATTAAAATTCCAATATTAAATGTGGGGTCAGTGGGTTAGGTAGCACATGGTTTATGTAATACCACTTAGTGGATTTGTGGGACTTGCTACTATATAAGCAACCACAAGGGTAGTTGTTGTGGAAGAGAAAGGAGAATATAGAAAGAATAAAGGAAAGAGTCGAGCATGACAAGACTTGACAGGTTAGCCAAGGGAGCATTTGTGAAGGTTGGAAGCATGGCATGAGATGTGTGGATTCATGCTTGTTCACATAGATTGCTTAGTTGTGGCTATGACTTTGAAGGCTTCCGTGGTTGTATTGCAATGGTGTTTTTGTTGAATAATGCATGGTGATGGATGCTTTTGGAGGCTGGGTTTGTCTCTCAATGAGGGTTTCCTAGGGTATATCTTGTATCACATTTTTGTGGGTATGTTGTCTATTCCCTTGCATGTGGATTTTAATTGCATATTTATTTCAGATCTATTATGGGTTATGTGGCAACGATTATATTATTTGTTACAAGTTTCCTTATAGTTGTCATACTTCTAAGAACCCAAAATAATTAGAAATGTATTTGGGAAATATGTACGAGGCATTTTCAAAACCTCCAATTCTCAAATATGAGAAACTATCAAATTGAATCAAATAGCTTCCATATAGAGTTGTGAAGGTGACAAGTTCATGGGAAAACCTTCTTACTAATGACCCCTAATTTTTTTAAAAATTACTACCCACAAAAACACATCATTCACACAACATAATTTTTGCTCCCTAGTTTCTCTAGCAGTTATGAAAAATACTCATAGACAACTATGTCTCTCATTGTAGATTCTATGTGTTGCCAACAAGGCTAGACAACTTATTTTCTATCAAGCACATATATTAACATTGAACACATATGGAACTCTCGCTCCCTTTCATAGCCAACTATCTTCTCATGCAGATGTTGGCTCATCAAATTCATCTAATTAACATCCTAAGCATTAGAACACATAGTTATCATGAACTCACACATCTAGAAACAAAATTCCCCTGACTCTACATGTAATGCCCCGCCAAGGGATCCAAAAAATTACACTAAGTTTACCAACAAATTTTTTTTTTTTTAAACATGAAGGATAAACCATTCATAACATTTGCGGAAGCAATAGTAACATTCAACTGAAAATAACATAACATAACAGATTACATTCTTTAAAGATCCCTTAACGTTGAATTACTTCTAATCATAACTTATTCATCTAACATCACATCCTTATGAAATAACAATGATGCATCCAATGTTCTTAAACCATATACAAGTGTACATTTTAGATTGCTCAATCATCCACTATACATTTTACAAAGTATGACAAACATCCATGTAAATAAAGTACATCATCATCCAATATTAATCCATGATGCAATAACATAAATGCAACCATAAACCATACATCATACATCATTATCATAAAGATATAAACATCCATCATAAAACATAACCATATATCACAAACATAAATAACTAAGTGCATGGTTCCTCCCAACCGTAAATAGCATCATTAGACCATCATGGATCCTAGCCATCCCTCCGTGCATAACATTCCAAAGCGCCGAAGAGATCATCGGTATTATCATAGTAGGAATGTCACTCCTAAAAACATCCTACTAACATGAAAAGTAAAGCATAAGATAACATCATCTAACATATGCAAATCATCAATGTAAGAAACATACCAGTAAATACATCCATCATAGAGTATATCATCTATCATAATGCTCCAAGAATAGAATGAAGATAAATACCAACCAAGAATACTCCAGCCACGGTGTCTCAATGGATCTCACATGATAAGAGTGGAAAAACACTACCACCCGATCGCGTGGAACCTAAGTGGTCCACTCCCACCGTGCTGAGGAGATAATCTCAAGTCCCAAACAAGCTTTCAATCCACAAAGCATAAATCTCTATAAATCCAGGAATCCTAAAAGTATACTACTCAAGGGTTCCATTACATAAAATTGACATCTAATTCCCAGAGGCACACAATGACATGTAGGAAACCTACTCTGCAAGCGAGAAAGTGTCATCATATTTATCTCGTACAAGTTACCCTGGCAGTTAGCTAAACTCCACGGGTCCATACAGATCTCATGTGGCCACTAGTATCCTCTCATACTGACGAGGCATACTATGGAATGCAGGGTCGCAACCATGCGTCTCACTACTCCCATCCTAGCCTGTACAAGCGCTCAAGGCATGGGCGAGAACATCCAAAACAATTATCTTTTTAGGTTCATTTAATCCCCATTTAGTGTGTAAATGTTATCACTTATTAACCAAACTTACAATGAGTTATCCTGGCAGCCACTTAGGGCCCCGACCCCCATTGCAAGCCACTTCCCGACACTACAAGTAGATTACCTACCCTAATGCTCATGGAATCATAAATCACCACAGTCCTGTACAAGCGACTATAAAGAAAATCCAAAAGATAATCCATAAAAAGAATCATCAAATATCCACAATAAGAATCATCAAATATCCATGATAAAATCATCAAATATGCATAAAAGCATCAAATCTCCATGAGCAACATCCATAGAAAATCATGACCACAACAGTTCTCTATTGGCAACTGAAGGCATCACTGATAATCATAAGTATCCATTGGTTCTCAATAACCAAAATATATCTCAAAATAAATCACCATATCCATTGGTTCTTCAACAAGCAACCAATAATATCTCAAAATCATAATGATCGAAGACTCCAAAAATGGTTGAGTCAAAACATGTCACAACATGACATCATCAAGAAATAAATCAACACCTTAGTCCCATCATGGCGACTAGAAAACAAACCAAGGATAACTGATCGATGACTCAAAAATGATTAGCTCAAGTATCTCTTACACATACATCTCAGCTTCACAAATGAAGACTGATGAACAAATACAAACATTTCATAGAGCATACGATCACATAACCATGGTTGGGCTTATAAAGATCGAGACCAAAAAGATCAACATGCCAACACATCTCATAACCCCCGAGCCTCTGGTAACAACCTAAGACTGGTCATCACTAGTTAACCAAAACCCAAAACAAGAAGCATATAGAATACACGATGCAAACACATGTTTTGGTTTTGCTATAATCTCATAGTTGAGTTAAGTGTAGAGCTTCATTTTCCATTATTCAAGTGTAGAGGTTTCAGTTTCCATTTTCAAGTATACTTTCAAATGTCTAAGTTTCATCATTTGACCTACAAGTCAACCCAATTGTTCCCCGATAGCATTATCCTAAGAATAACTTAAGGATAATTATTCACTAAACTGATCATCCTTAATTAAATTGTTCTCTATTTTAACCATGATCCATATTCTAATTGATTAACTCTTTTTTAATGTTACTTTAACTTTTAACATAACTCAAGGATCATTATTCATTAAATTATAAAAGAACCAATTATCATTCTTCGAATAAGATATCATAACTTAATTAGAATGATCAATTAAATCCATCAATGAACATAGGCACACCATCCATGACCTATTATCATTCTAATAGTCTTCAATTAGAAACTTAATTGAGTGTTACTAAAGTTTTGAGTCTTATAATTTAATCGTTATCATCATTGACAACCATATAATATCTAAGGTCATAATCCAGGTCATAAGACTTATCAACTTCAATATGGATAATTTACAATCTCGTCAAAAGATTTATATTAATTAAATCTCCATTACATAACTTAAGTATTAAATCCAATTAACTCTAATTAATTGATTTAATTAATAATTTCACAATCAAACCATCAACTCAATGAGTATTAGTTGACTAACAATAGTTTGTACGTCAAAGTCAACTTCCATCCAATACACAAATGTTAATATTTTAATAATAATAATATTAACAAGTTATTTTGGAAATCTTATCCATAATGACTACATTCATCTTTCTTAACGATTTCGTATTTATGATAATCATTTCCTAGTTAAATCTCTATTGCATTTAATTATATTGACAACTCATTAATTAATTTGTAATCCAAATCCAAAACTAATGTCTTTACAAGACTTCAATCGTTAAATAATCTCCACTAGATTAACTCTAATCGAATTTATTGATAGCTATATAATCTATTTATTATTTATTAATAGTTTATTAGACTGAACAACATTAATAAATAATAAACTCATCGCAACTAATAATATGACTCCATGTCAATTAAACCTTAATCCATTATCATTAGAATCTCATCGTTTAAAAAATGTAATATAAAATTACCATTTCTTATTTACTTAATGTATATATTAATATACATTAAATATTTAATATTAAAAAGTCAACCTTTAGACTCAATACTCTAATCACTCAATATTCAAATCAATAATTCAGTATCTCTTAATAATAATTCACGAATTATTATTAATCGATTATCATTTATCATTTTCAACGAGTCGATTAAGGACCCCAACAAACATTAATAAATAAACTAATCACAACCATAAATAGTCGATCTAGAGAATCTTTACGTAAACTTCATTAGTCAATATTTAACTAACTCTTAGTATGATTAAGGTATAACAATAAGATACCTAATAATTTGAACATATTAACATTATCATAACAATGTTATAACGATGTTATATTGTAGAAATGGCACATTGTCCAATATCATTAAAATTTGAGTCTCTTAATTTAAAATCATCTTTGTAGTATAAAATTACCATCTCTAAATTATTTTATGTTTTAAATATTATTTAATAAATATATCTCTTTCCATCAATTCTATCGTTCCCATTAAAATCTCCATTAATTCATTTAAAACATTC